>JABFEV010001508.1:0-21690 GCA_013618395.1 Fusarium domesticum
TCCCACCTCCCCCATGTCCGCAGCACCCCAACAACTATCGACTGTCAGTTTGGTACTTGGGCTCAAGCCAGATGTTTTGGTGAGGGCATACCAGCAGGATCAGATGGTAGTGTCCTCCGGGAGGGACTACCCGTACAGTACTCGTACAAGGAAATTAAACATTAAAAACTAAGGACTGGTCAGTTGTCAGGACAGGATAAGAAGAACTGGTGGTGACTTGCTCAAGACCAAAAAGGGTATCGCTTTTAATTTGTCAGATCATTTTCAAGAGTGTTGTCAGTCGGTTTGTACTCACCATCGTTTGGTACACTATACAAAAACATATCCAAAAGAGGCACAAGAGGCCCAGTTATGTCGAGCGAGTCTACAAAGCACCGAAGATTGTAGACTGGAGGCACTCCCAAAACCTTCAGGTAACTGTCAGTGCATGTTCAAAAATCTTGTCAGTGTTCTTACCAGACGATCCATGTTGAAAAGCCTGGGGGAGTTCCTCCAACCCCACCATGTCAGATCTTGATCAGCTTGCTGACTCTGCCAGTAAGAAATGACAGTGGGAGAGCGAGTAAACGTGTCTGTGGCCCTGAAGCATGAGATAATGATTAGCATGACATGTTGCACGAAATCAAGATGAAGTAAGATGGAGCATCAGAAGCAACAAGGACAAGAAAGGAGCAAGACTTACCACAAAAGGAGCCGGACACACTGTGCCGAGACGATGGCAGGATGGTAACCCCGTTCACCCAACCGAGAGGGAAGGGGAAAGAAAGAGAAGGAGATGAAGCTTTTGATGAGAAAAGGTTTCCTCCTCCCCCTAATGCTGTTGCTGTTGTGCTGCTGCTGTTGTCGGCGGGCTTGCTCCTGTTGCTGCTGTTGTTGGTGCTGCTGCTGATCAGAAGAGATGGCTTGCAGCTAGGGATAACATCAACAGCAGCAGCAGCCGCAGGTTGAGGATACCTGCTCGACAACAGCAACCGGGGGGGAGACCCTGTGCGGGGATGTGCGAGTTTCGGCCTCGGTAGCCGAGCCACGACAGGGTCTTCCTCCCAGGTCAGCAACAGCAACAGCAGACCAAAAAGGACCAAGAAGGACCAAGAAGGAAAGCTGAGGTGAAGGGGGAAGGGGGAGGAGGAAACTTACCAAAAGAGTGTTGAGGGGACCCTCTATTACTGGGTGGGATTCAACATTCCCACCCGCTTGAGTGATGGGTAGCAGAAGGGTCCCCTCGAGGTGTAAGTAAAGATGCTTTTCGAGTATGTTGATGAGGAAGGAAAGGAAAGGAAGAGGATGAAGAGGGGAGAGGAGGGTTTATATACCCGAGAGATTGTGCGAGTGGGGACAGAGAGTGATTTGGCAGTCCCATTCTGCTTTTGGTTCGAGACAAACGAGGAGAATAATATAGCAGTGCCCTGGGTGAATAAACAAATAGGGGGGCTTGTGCCTGGTCGTTGACCAAGTCGGGGCGAGGAGGCAGCCACTATGACGTCTGCTCAAAAAAAGAAAAAGGGGCGGGGGGGCTTACCATCTGTTTGTAGAGATCAGTAAAGTCGAGGAGAAGGACGAGGGAGTGATTGTGCATTGGGGGAACTGTCAGGTAGCTCGGTGTGCAGATGAGATTGGGTCCCCTGAGCATGCACGACTACGTCCACGTTAATGTGCACGCCCACATGAATGAGATATTCTACCCTAGGTGCATTCATGAAGATCATTTCAGGTTTTGAGCGCATTCTTATTGCTATAGATGTGAGCTTTGCTGTCAATATAAAATACACATCTCCATTTTCCAACAGTACATTACGTATCCATGATAAGGCAATACTCTACATGTGCCTACTGTTCAATACCTTCATTAAACACAATGTTATTCCGGTTGCTGAATCTCTGTCATGCACGTTGACCATGCTGTCATGGTGAAAATGTGGTGTTTGTACCCAGGTGTTGACCTTGCCACCAGGCTTCACACTACTCCGAAGGACCTCAGGGCAACAGCCAAAACAAAAGAATTCCTACACAATAACCACACTCTAGAATATAAGGTTACACATTCACCCTCTATTTTAATTTTCTTCTTCTACGGTGCTCAGGCTGTGCAGTTAAAATTGAGTGTCGTCCCCCTTTGAGCATCACGTCAGTCCCCCCTCCCCTGGCCTTGACAGCCGCCAGGCACCAGGCACCAGGCACCAGGCACCCCGATCAGATCGCCAATCTCCACCGGCTCAGATGACCCGGATGTAAAACCGACTCTCATAAATGGTCAGCCGTGCCTGATCAGAAGACCCTTTTTGGAACGAGCTGCAACTGCCGGCAGATCACTCCTTCCTTGACGTTTACTGATCTAGCCCCTTCTCACCGCCCACCCAACATCTACATATACCCCTTCCTCCTGTTTCCTTTTATATCTTTTCTTCCTTTCTTTCTTCACTTGACTTGACGATGCGGTTGATTTGAAGATCGCAGGGTGATGGCTGTGATCAAGAAGACAGTCATGACTCAGTACTACAAATTTTTGATTTCTTTTTATCGAGGACCTTGGTCCTTGATAACAACCCTTTTTTTTTTTCATTGGGCTTGGAGCTTTGAGCTCTGGCTTGAAGAAGAAGAATTGATTGTGATTGCGGTTGCTGAGAGGGGTATGTGATGTTGTTGAGCTGTTGTGTGTGGATGTGATGTTCGTAGATGTTCTTGAAAGCGTTGATGTGGGCATGCATAGATGCGACGTGATATTCTTGGGGGTATATGTGTCCTCAGATACCTAGGTACGTGTAGACTTGAGCATGAAGTGTTAAATGCTGCTTTCCTGAGACCAGAGATCATTCTCCTGATGTTTTGACGAGATGCCTCCTCCAATGCTTCGTCTACCGTCGTCTTCATCCATCATCTCTCGCTTATTATCGAGCATCATAATCTCAGCCGCTTCTTTTCTTCATCTTCAGTTGTTCAAATATGTTCTTCTCGTTTTCTTCACATTCGTCAAGATCAACGTGGTTTCCGTCTTTGCATTTGTGCACGAGAGCACACACCTGGCAAAGTACTCCTTTTTTTACATTTTTGCTACGATACTCTACTATCATCTTCACTCTACTATCATCTTCACTCTACCCTTCATACGTCTTTTCTTTCCCTCTTATCTGACTTATGGTGTTCTGTTGCGGGCTTCCCAAATTGATCTGGCAGTGCTAATCTGCGTGGGTGATGTGTCGTCTATGGGCAGACACCAGCGCCTATGGGCATCCTACGCTCTCCCCCAGAGCGCTAACGAGCTTCACCTTTCTCAAGCATCTCTCTCCAAGACTCTCTGCGCCACTTCCTGTTGTCTGGTGTTATCTTTGCTTTGTTCTCGTGAGCTTCCGTTCTGTTCTGTTCAGGATCGCACTGACTGTTCTCGAACAGACACTCAACAAAGGCCCACGACAGACTCATAACAAGACAAAATCAACCGCTCGTTCAACTTTTTCTTCTCTTTATCTTTCCTTTCCTCAGCATACTCCTTCCATACATGATCTTCTATAAGGCACGACCCTTCCGCTCTCGTCGTCCAAGTGTTGCAACATCCTCCTCAACCCAGAAAAGAAAACGCGAAAGCGATCACAAACACGGTCCAAGTTCTTCCAGGATCCCTCCCCAGTATTCCTTTGAGCTTCTTCTAACAAGAATACTCGCAGGTCTGCTCTCACACGCCTAATAACTCGGCCGTGTGTTGCTGCATACCCCTAGGCGATTCTCACAGCCTAGAATGCTTCGCCACCAGCGATACCTGAAAGATTTCTCCTTTAGGCAAGGTATTTAACTTTGGACAATTACCGACGAACAATAGGAACTGCTCTTGGCTTGATTCGGAGCAGAGATACAGGAGAAACAGCTTCGCTGTAGGTCAGGACACATTGCTCAAGGGTAACTCCCCTTGCATTGCCTCCTACGACGTTGCGGACGAACATCTTCAGTCTCAGACAGCTCGATATAGTCTCCTTATCTGTACAGATTCCTCTACATTAATTAGCTGATCGGCATGTATGACTAGGAGTGTGGCAACCCATAGGTTTGAACTGGGGCGATGAACGAGGAACACAACATCACGGTAGTCTATGCTAACATGCGCTGCGCAGCCAGATCATTGAAACGAGCCCAGATGGTAAACTGGGCCTCCAAAGTCCGTCTACGAGATCCGCAGGCCAAGACACCGTTCGAGTCGAGATCAATACATACAAAATCTTCCGTTCTACAGAGAACCGACAGAATCAAGCGATCATGGCAGGCATCAAATGATGAGAACGTGTTTTCACAGGCCATATTTACTGATCTAGCTAATAGGTTACACTTCCTCCCTGCCCTGCCCTGCCTATTGGCCTCGCCATTACTTCTTGATAGCCTCGGCCGACCATCACGAGCGGTGAGTTCACTTGCTAATTAACATTAGGAAGAGAGACGACCCTAAATAAGACACCGATGCTCAAATTACACGTTTCTTACGAAGGCT
Organism: Fusarium domesticum; assembly: GCA_013618395.1. Classification (NCBI taxonomy): domain Eukaryota; kingdom Fungi; phylum Ascomycota; class Sordariomycetes; order Hypocreales; family Nectriaceae; genus Fusarium; species Fusarium domesticum. The sequence goes on from JABFEV010001508.1 coordinate 4,472, forward strand.
CGGATTGGATTGAGATCAACAAACACCAGAAACAGCCCCTTAGTCCTCGAAGAGGCACGAACAAGCGATCGCACTAAACAAGAAAACACCAAAGCCTAGTCGAGTAATATCCGTATTCTAATTACCTCCACAAAGGCAGATACCGAATATACCAGACTCCACTGGTGGGCTGGCGAGCAAGGGACAACGACACCATGCCGTCGAGCCCTCGAGACGAGACACGAACCACCGAACATACAATATACTATACTTTTGAACAAGCGCCTTGGCTGGCGGTTTGCAAAGGGCTGTAACAGCGGTTTCTCCTGGCATGAAGTTGCTTTCATGATCGAAAGCCTCGAACAGCCTACTACTTCTTGGGCGTTAGACTCAAATCAGAGCCTTGTGTCATTCTTCAGCTACTGATACAAAGAGAACCATACCCTACCATACGACTCTAAGGTTGCCTCCATCTTGGGTGGCTGTTAGTATCTTTTTACGGAGACACTGAGTTGTCCGGCTCCTGACTGGCATATAGCTCCCATCATCACCACAGTTACGTCTAGCAACCGACCACTAAACCGCAGACAATGCGTCAGCCTTTGAAGAGATTCGCACAGCTTTCCCCAGCTTATATGTAGAGATAACCGAGTCGCAATGCAACATAAACCCTTCCATACCCCTATCTAAATTGGCCAATGCTAACCCCTTCTCTCCACAGAACTCACAAGCTCCTCCAACAACTCACACGCCTTTTCTGCACCCCCAAGCTCATTCAACTCATTCCCCAGCCTTTCCGCCTTATCCACGGACTCTCGATCGTCCAAACACCTCCTCGCCGCTTCCCTCACCTGCTCAGCCGTAGGCGTGTCCGTCTTGAGATCGATCCCTACGCCTGCCCAGCTCACTCTCGCCGCCGTGTCCTTCTTATCTTCGCTCTGTCCGGCACATATCAACGGGATCTTATGGGAGAGAGCTTGCGTGATACTCCCGTAGCCTCCGTTGGTAATAAGCAGACAGAGCTGGGGTAGGAAGAGGTGGTACGGTATCCATTTGGCGTAATACACGTTGGGGAGCGTGCCAACTAGAGCTTGTACTTCGTCGGCATGTGGTGAAGCAACGACAAGCATGAGTTCTGGGTCGTTGGAAAGGCCTTCGATAGCTGGGACGATCAGAGACGTTGGGTCCATGGCTAGAGTGCCTTGGGTTATACCAACGACTCGTGGATGCTTCACAGCTTCATCCCACCAAGATGGCAGTTGATCTGTCTGTGTAGCAACCTGCGTAACAAGCGGACCTACAAACCTCGTATTCCTCCTCTGCTCAACAGGTCTCGGAAGCAGTTCAAACTCAAGGGCTGGCGAGGATGCCTGGATGTGTAGAAAGGGACTGTACGTAAAAGTCTCAACCGGCTCACCAAAACCAAGGTTCCTCAGCCCCAGTGCCCTTCTCTGCGTGTCTATCACGGGCTTCATCAACATTGGCAAGACAATCCACTGATTCACCATGTGCAGCAGATGATTCCACAACAGCCCCAACATGGACGTCGCAGGTCCTCTTCCCGACACAGCCTGCGGTGCCGACCAACTCGACATATACATTGGAATAACACCCAACGTCGCATAAGTCGGAATATCACCCATCTCCCACAAAGCCTGCGCACCGTACGGCATAACGTCAACCAGCAGCACATCCGCATCGAAATCCTCAAGCACACCGCGGTAATCATCCACCTGGGCGATCAATCGAGATCCGAGACGGCTATAAATCCCGTCGAGAAGCCCTGTCTCACTCGCGGCCACAAGAGGCTCGTCTACTTTGGCGATGGCTTGGGTAGAGACAAAAGCTGCTCCTACAGCGAGGACGCGCGCTTGGTTGTCTGCGCTGGTGAGCCAGGTTACCTGGTGGCCGCGACGGACGAGGGCCTGAGCGACGGCTTGCATGGGGTAGGCATGGCCGGCTGGGAAATGGGAGTGAAGGAGAATTTTCATGATTATTTGGTGAATATGTAGATGTGAGGATCAGTCGAAGGAATTGGTGTTGGTGGGGCTGTAATAGAGCACAAGTTGGCATGGTCCAACTGAAATATCAAGGACAATTTACATCAGTAAAACGCGTAAGTAAAGTCGCAATGCTTCTAAACATTTTGTTCTTTATTTTCATCAAAAGGCCCAAGAGTTCTTCGATGACGTGTGTCTCTGCAACAGTCTATGTGTCCAATGTCTTGACACTTACCCTGCACATACACGACTATCCAAAACGTAATCATTCGCTTGGTTGACGACGAGTCATTGAAAACAACCGATCCAGCATTCTTGAGACTGTTTACATATCATTGATTCAAAATCCAGTGTACCCCTTAACCAAATAATACAAGCGCTCAGGGACCGGCCCTCCAAGTTACACGTAGATAACCATGATTAATATATATATATGTGGCGGAGCTGAGGTCTCATACTGCCAAGCTTCCAATCGCACTGCCGATCTTGGACCAGAGTGACAAAAGGGAAATGACGAGAGCGACATCCTCTCTCGGGGGCGGGCGGGCGTAGGCGTGATGGCGTCTTTGTCTTGGCTGGACATCATGAGAGAGTATGCCAAAGAGGGCTTGAGAGGAAGAATGATCTGAAGGAGAACAGACGGCTGCGGATCAAGACATTATGTGCTTTTTGGAAAACCCTCACCACTCGCCCCATTTTCCATCGACGGGTTACGGGCCTTCATCCAAATGGATGGGAAGAGGTCATCGCACCAGCGCAAACACCAAAGACAGTTCGTGGGTCTTGGGCAAATGGAGTAAAAGCAAAGGGCGATCTAATCTAATCAGAACACCAGACTCCATCAAGTTCTCCATCAGATTTTTTCCTGGCGCGGGAATAATAGGAGAGTTCGTATGTCGCCCACCCTCACGAGTGTTAACCCCTGCCTATAGGTAGGTGTTTTGTAGGATCCATAAGGCGGCCGGACCTTAATAGAGGTCCGATGCAGAGTCGGATTTCCTCATCTTTGTCCCACCTTACTCGGCCGGTTGGTTTGGTGTCGTGAATGGAGGTGGGAGGTGGTTGTTTTGGTGGCAAAGTCTTTGCCTTGAGATGTACTGTATTGATTGTAGATTGAACTGATTGTCTAGTCTTGCTGCTTGTTGATATGATCAAGTAGATCCTGGAGCTTATTGATAGAATATATGTTATAGTATCGTGATGTGATGCCCTTCATAGACGAGTACCAACGCCTTGATCTTTGTTGGAACCATCTTCCCCCACTGGTTCATCTCCCTTTCCCGTGTCATCATGGAACATGGTCTCCTGGGCTGCGAGATTAAAACATATTAGCGCAACTAAATCCTCCGGATCACTTCACTAGGGGCTGTCAAACTTACCACTCCATAACTCGGCATAGACTCCATCACGGTCAATCAGTTCCCGATGCGTTCCCATCTCCGCGACATGCCCCTCCTTGAGAACAATGATGATGTCTGAATCAAAGATTGTTCGAAGACGATGCGCGACAAATACGCTCGTCCGACCCTTTTCGCGAAGAATGCCGTTGATGTTGAGCATCAGGGCCTGCTCCGTGTGGGTATCGAGGGCGCTCGAAGCCTCGTCAAAGAAGAGCAGTGGCGGATCCTTGAGCAGAAGTCGGCTCACTGCAAGTCTCTGCTTCTCCCCACCTGAAATCATCAACCCCCGTTCACCAACCTTGGTCTGGTACCCGTCCGGGAATTGCAGGATCGTGTTATGGACGTGCGCACGTTGGGCAGCGGCCACGACTTCTTCGTGGGTTGCGTTGATAGAACCGTAACGGATGTTGTGTTCGACCGTATCGTTAAAGAGAGGAGTGTCCTGAGGAACCACGCCGATGGATCGTCGGAGAGAGTCAAGGTTGACATCTCGGATATCCTGGTCATCAATCAGGATTCGGCCGCCCTGTACATCGTAAGACCTGAACAGCAGGCGAAGCAACGTCGACTTGCCGCAGCCACTTGGACCGACGATGGCAACCTTTTTCCCGGCCGGGATGGTCAATGACAGGTTCTGGAGGATCGGTCGCTCGACGTGGTATCCAAAGGTGACATTTTCAAATTTGATCTCTCCACCTCTCGAGAGGACCAGGGGCTTAGCATCGGGCTTCTCCTTGACGTTGGCATTGACCTTTTGCAGATTAAACAGAGTCTCCATGTCGAGAAGAGACTGTCGAAGCTCGCGGTAGACGGATCCCAGAAAGTTGAGCGGCACCGAAAGCTGGAACACAAGCTGGTTCACCATGACCAAGTCGCCCACGGTGAGGGAGCCGCTGGCCACGCCATTGGCGGCAAAGTACATCATGGCAGTCAGAGCGGTGGAAAAGATGATGTTCTGTCCGCTGTTGAGAAAAGCCAGGGACTTGGCCACCTTGATGGAGCTCTTTTCGTACTGCTGAAGAGCATTATCGTAACGCGCCACCTCGAACTTTTCATTGTTGAAGTACTTGACGGCCTCGTAGTTGATTAGAGAGTCCACGGCCACCGTCGAGGCCTTGTTGTCAGCAGCATTGGCTTGGCGACGGAACTTTGTCCGCCAGGCCGTGGTCCAGATGGTAAAGGCCGTGTAGCTCACCATGGTCAGTGCCGTAACGGCAGCAAATTTGGCGCCGTACTGATATGTCAAAATACCACACACCATGCTGATCTCAAGGGCCGTCGGCAGAATGTGAAAGACCATGCTCGTCAGGAGAAAGCTGATGCCCTTTGTACCTCGGTCGAGTGCTCTTGTCAAGCCGCCAGTCTGCTTCGAGAGGTGGAAGGTCAGGTCAAGTCGCAAGAGGTGGTCGAACACATTGCAGGCAACTCTTCTGATGGCCTTTTGGGCAACCGAGGCGAACACGGCGTTACGCAACTCCTGGAAGACGGTCGCGCCTATACGGGTCGCGCCATAGGCAATGATCATGGCGCCAGCAACTGTTGTCGCAGTACCACCCACGGCGGCAACGTCAATGTTCATGGAATCGACAATGCTCTTGAAGTAGAAGGGGATCTGAACGTTGAGGACCTTTGCGCCAATCAACAGAAAGACTGCAAGACCGACACGGAGTTTTGTACCAAATTCGTCCTTGGGCCACAGATACCGGGTCATTTCCTTCATGATGGCCCAGTCAGCCTTGCGCTGCTCGGCGGCAGACTTGTCGACGGGCGCGAGAGGGTCATTCTGTTTCGGCGATGGTCTCTTTCCAGAAGATACAACAGTCGTCTTTGCAGCTGTGGTCTTGGAAGGTCCCTTGTTAAGACTAGGAGTTCGAGGCTGTTCGCGACGCGGGGTAGAGGTCCAGAAGGAGAGCACGGGAACACCGGGTCGTTGAGGGAGCCATGGCGGCCTGGAGAGCGTCTTTGCAAGGCTACACCGATGACAGCCCAAGGGCGAGCGCTGCAATAATCGAGGAATCATGGTTTTCTCAGTTCGGCGACAGCATGGTGCGGGTTAGGTGCGGGATTCGGAATGGTGGGGGATGGTCTTGCGGAGGGGACAAAGCGCGTCGGAGGGTAGAGAAGCTGTATTGGAGACACTCGAGACCTTGAAGGGTCTTTGAGAGTAAACCTATAGCTTCAGCTAGTCGACGAGAAGTAAAGGGTTTGTGCGGAGGTAGTAAATACTTCGGCTGAGTTCTCAAGGTTGATTACCCAAAGTGTTAGCCGGATGACGATATACGTCCGTTGACGCCTGAGGCAGCCGATGATCGGAGACGGCCAGCACTGACTTGGTGAGTTGAAGATGAATTGATCGAGTCGATTTTGAATATATATAAAATAAATTGAAAAAGGATTGACATAATAGTATTTGAACTCGTTTTGATTTATTTCTGGGTGTTCCTGAGTATTTTCTGGCAAAACAACCATTATACTTGGTCACCGTCGCCATTGCATACTTTGACGCAGAACGGCCTAGCAATGGTGCAATTTAATCACGACGACGTAGAGTCATCTTTGGGTAATAAGAACTAACAAGTGTATTTGAGATTTATGTTGTCTGTGAGATCGTATGGAATTATGTAGCTTTTTCTTTATTTGTGTTATAGACATACTCCCCATACTCTCATCGGCTAGACGCACGAGTAATACATCACCACCGAGAATAGAAAGAATAAAAGAACTTGATTACTAAATAATACGTCCTTGTAGATTTCGTCCTTTTCTAACCAATGTGATATTAAGCAAGTTAGAAATTACATGTATTAAGTATGCTCACGTAAACACTTGCTTACGTTTCCATCGCCTCCCTCTGCTCTCACTACTTGTCTCAGTATCAAACACTTGCAGTTGAAGTGTCTTGTTTTTCTGTCTTGGAGACAGCATGCGAGATGATCCATATTTGACGGGCGCCTATAGCCTCACGTCAGACGCCCGCAGAGCCCCCCATGCCCACCTGAATCCAGCCTCTACCCGCTAAGAATACAGTGGACACAGCCTCAACTCCACGCGCACTGGCTAACCTATGAGATTTCATGGTCACCTCAGCTCAACTTCAACATCAAACTCATGACAGGTCGCCTCAACCTGACCTCAGCAGCATCCCCTTCTTTAATCCATACGCTGCCCTTTTGACCTGTACATATCTACACCATCCGCCATGGATGGCTACACGGTGCCAGCCAGTGTTGAGGCTTTCTTCCTAACTATTCAACAATCTACCGCCCTCAGCATCCTCTTCACCACCCTCGTTGTCCTCATTTCCTCCAGATTCATCACAGGCAGCTCAGGTTCTTTACAAAATGACGTCAAAATTCCCCCTCTCGCTTCTTACTGGGTCCCAATCCTCGGTCACATTCCTAGAATCCTCTTCAACGCGTCTTCCGCATTGGCAAGACTTCGTAACCGATATTCGCAGGGAATATTTTCCATACGGCTTCTCAACAGCGTTCATACTTTTGTCGTTGAACCTTCTCTCTCCGATAATCTTCTTGAGCAACCGAGCTCCATCGCCGACAAGGAGAGCGTTGTCAAATATCTCTTGACCTCATGTTTTGGTCTCTCCCGTCGAGACCTCGAGGTCTACGACAAGGCTTCTCATGATCTCGACGAAGCCAACCATGACTCTCTGAATAAAGAAACACATCTCGACAACCTGAGCCAATTCCTACTCAGGGACTTCCAAAGCGTCGCTGCTGAACTTGTCTCCTTTAACAGTTACCCAACCGATCAATCAGATTGGGAACGACTTGCCGATGCCGAAGCTATTGAAAACGATGCTGGGAAAGAGAGCATCATGGAAGCCGACTGGTTCGGTCTAATCAAGAACTTCGTCGCCAGAGCGGCAACTGGCTCCATCTTTGGCACCGACTTTGTCGAAAACTTTCCCGACATCTGGCCTCATTTCTGGGCTTTCGACCAAGGCATACTCCCCATGGCATTGGGTGTTCCTATCTGGGCTCCTCTACCTGCGGCACAGAGAGCACGCATAGCTTTGAGAAGACTTCTTGTTTTCTTTCGCGAGTATCACGACGCTCTTGAGAAGGACATGAATGGTGAGGAACCAGGTGTCAGATGGCAAGACATCCAAAATGTCAGTCAACTCGTCCGATCGAGGGCAAAGATCTTCCATAGTCATGGGCTGTCAATTGACGCCAGAGCTGCTTGCGACATTGCCTTGCTCTGGTCCGTCACTTCTCAGTCTACATCACTCATCTCATGGTCGCTTCTCGAGTTATACCAAGACCCTGTTCTTCTAGCCCACATTCGCGAAGAAGTCTCCCAACATGTCAGCATCATCCAGCCCAACCACGACTTTGGAGGTGCTGTCTGGGTTCCTCCCCATATTGAAAAGGTCGACTTCAGTGCTCTGTTGGACAGGTGCCCTCTGCTTGAAGCCACCTATCTTGAGTCTCTCAGACTTTATGGAGGAGGTTGGCATGTCAGGAAGCTACAGGCCGATGTTGCGCTCAAGTACGAACAAGGCGGCTACGTCTTGAAGGAGGGGAGTTTCGCACACGTTGTTGCGGATTTACATCACACTGATCCACGAGCATTCACCGATGCCAAGGTCTGGCAAGTTGGGCGTTTTCTTGAGGGCAATGTTGGCGAGGCTGGTGTCAAGACGAACTCTGTGGGTGCTACATCCGTGAAGCGATATGGTAAGTCGAGAGTTGTATGATGATGATGATGATGATGATGATGATGATGACGATGATGATTTGCTAACTCTCATAGGTGGTGGACTACCTTTGTTCGATGAATCCAACTTTACACTACGTAAAATGATGCTCTACATTTCCGTTATCATCTCCCTCTACGATGTACAACCTGTTAAAGGTGGGAAATGGCCATTTCCTGTAACTGTGAGGGGTCCAGTGTCGGCACATTGTTTGAAGCCAATGAGAGTTTGGATTAAAAGGAGAAGTGTGGTGCGGGAGAATGAAGGTTGACAAGTTGAGACACGATAGCAACGAGCCTTTTTAATGATGTTTAATATATCGTTGTGTGATGTTCGGTTGATGGTACGCGGGTGAAAGTGGCCATTTCGTCCATACACCTCAGCGGCAGATGTGTGGTGTTTTGCGCCATGCCAGGGTCGTGATGGTCGACAACCTGGATCGATCGTGTCAGGGGAGCAAACCCACGTAATCGTGTGTCTGATCCAACGAACACCAGCTAAACAACATGACGAGTAGGTCACCTAGAATGGAACTCCCGAGTACATTCGGTTTTGAAGCTTTAAAGACTGGTACTCTTGTGTACTCACACCTACATAGAGGAATAGTGTTGATCAAGCTGCACATGTCGAGAAATAATTGATTCCTCTTCCTTTACAGATGATACATGAATGGTAGGCTGGTTTTTCTTGTCCTTCGTGGGAGGGTTCAAGAAAGTAAGTGAAGTCTTTTTACACTGTCCCCTTTTTCGAACTACACGTTGCTGACTCTGAGGAGGCTTCTTCTTCTTCCCATGCTCGCAAATTGGCACGCCCAAGGGTTCTCTCAGAGATTTATCGTTCTTTCTCGTTCTCTTCCATCATCTCTTCCCCTCTTTCCTCTAGTCTGACCTTTATAATAATACACATAGGTAACAAACCCGGACGCTATTTTACTTCTCGCACCACTTCTGCAAATCATGAGACACAAAGCGACGGACCAGAAACCGAGCAAGTAGAAGTACCTCCTGGCACAAGCAATCCTCACCTTCTTATACTTTCTCGACAAGACGATGACTTGACAAACTCGGCACTTGGGACATGACGAGGATTTTACAAATTGACAAATCTCAGGATTAGGAGAGTTCCAATTACCCACTTGCCTCTGCCAGGCGCCCTGGGTCATATAAAAGACTGTACATGCACATGTGTCATGGCTCTTTGGTCTGCGGTACATTTCGCCATGCCTTGAAGCCGGATGTGTCGGATAGCTTCTGAAAGAATGTGAGAAAGAGACTACTCTGAAACGACCTCCTAGCCAGCCTCGTCTGGGAGTCAGATTCTCCATTCAAAACTCACACAACATTTCATCAGATTCCTTCGCAGACTGATTGGTGGGACTTTTGGCATTAACTTCGCTGCAAAAGGTGAGTGCCACGACATTAGAAGCCAGAAAATATTGTCAAAAGACAGATGGTCTCTCTCCTTTACTAGAGTACAGTCGAATAGATTTTTCTCACATCTGACGCCCAGCTTATCATAATAGCACAGGCGAGGCTTCTTTTGCGCACTGCAATCATCGTTCAAGTTTGGAACGGAGGGTTCTGGAAGGTGAGAAAAGATGTGTGAAAGCACTGCCTAGTTATATCCATATCAAATCTCACAAGGTACCTTTCAAGAGCATATCTACTTGGAACTACCTGTCTGTTCAAGGTCCCTCGGTTTGTGGCAGTTGCTACAGTGGTCATTGTCCGAATAGCAGTATGTTAATTTGTCAGATCACCAACTTTAAGACAATTCTATCCTGTCTACCGCCTACTGACATTGCTCATTTGCCGGGTCTCTGGTGATTTGGTCGATGAATAAGTAAAATCATAACATGGTAACTTAATCAACGGATTCACTGATCTTCGTCCAAAAGTCGGGCTCGGCTGGTGATGTTTTGCCACTCAAATACCCCAACATCAGAGCCAGCTCTCATCAATCAGAAAGCATCCCCGATGGCGCAATTGGCTAGCGCGTTCGACTGTTATATGACAGGTTAATCGAGAGGTTGATGGTTCGAGCCCATCTCGGGGAGCTGTGACAGCTCAGGTTCTCACTTTTTGGTCTTGTGAGAAACTTCCCTGTGTATCTTTTTGGTGGGGCCGAAGTTCCTGTTATGTGGCTAAATATGGGTCTCATTACGGAGTAGTTCGCTCGGTTTTAGAGGTGCATGAAGACGGTAAGGAGTGGGGATGTCAGGAGGTTGAGCTTAACCACAAAATGCTTCTTCCATGGGAAGAGGGACCAATGCATGGTTTTGAACTACCCGGAACCTCATTGAATTCCTGTTCATCATCGAGACAGTATTTGATTGACACTGGTCAGAGTTGTGCTTTTGTTGAATATTAGAAAGAATTTTAGAGTGAAAATGGAAAGGAAATACAGGAGGTCACTCACGTCTGGTCTTGGTAGATAGAATACGTAGTAATAGATACTATATTGTTCTAAAGGTGACTGGACATTTTTAACACAATAAGATCAACATGTACATTTAATTCTCCTCGTCATTTGTGATATTATTCTAGAGCTTGATTATGTTTTTACTTTCCATTGTCTATAATAAACGTCCGTACGAAAACTCTGCGCATGCTGATGGAATCTTATGGAAGTAGTCTGTTTTCGTGATCCAAAGCATTTGTGGTTGATGGCACAGCTGAGGCATTAACCTGGGGTTTTGTAGGCGGTCTACCATCAGAAAACACACCTTCCGGTTTCTTAGGTGCAGCCCTATAGGTAGATAATTGCTAAACGCTTTGACATCAATCATGGTGAGCTTCATGGGAAGTTGTGCAGTATAACTCTACCATACCCCGCCACCCAGCCATCACGATAATTATCATTCTTCACGCATTGGCTGTTCTACCGTTGGAACAATCGGAGTCTAGAGTAAATGATGTTGTAGTGTCAAAAATATGCTCTATCACCTGAGAAAACTACCCTACAGAGCCAATGTCGTGAACAATCATCTTTATCAAGGAATTCTTCTGCTGATGTGACACACCAAGACGTGGTTAGCATTAAAAAGCGGAACCCCAAATCAAAGGGGACGAGAACTTCAAAAATAGAACATGTTGAACTCAAGCTGCCCCGTACTGGAATCGAACCAGTGATCTTATCATTACTAGTGATACGCTTTACCACTGAGCCAACGGGGCTTGATTGCTTGATTGTTGCAATGAGTCTGGCTTGTGCTGAACTTGAGGTCGGCGAGCCGTTAATACAGACTCGCTTCGGCTGACTGAGGAGGCTGTTTTTGTGTTCTGCCGACTGGATATGATCCACAGAACTGATTCGAACATACCATAAATTACAAGGGAAACACACAGGCTTCACAGTATATATGAGTAATTCTCTGTTACACTCAAGGAAAAAAACGAAAAAGAAAGCCTCTTCCACAAACATCAGCATTAATTGACTTGATGAAGCAATGCTCTTTCCGCAAATGTTGGACATTGAGTTTTGGCGGTGACTATTCATGGAGCATCATTTAATTGGTCGCACGAATGAATACCTGGTGGACATTCCCCACAGCTGTGCACGATATGCACGATATCTACTAGTGGTCCCACTTAGTGTATTCTTCCACCGCACACAGCCCGCCAAAAAGTATCTAACGTTAACCTTGCAAAAAGTGCGAAAACAACATCACGACAAAAATGAAATATTGTTGCTTTCAACACTCCCCGAGATGGGCTCGAACCATCAACCTCTCGATTAACCTGTCATATAACAGTCGAACGCGCTAGCCAATTGTGCCATCGGGGATGCTTTCTGATTGATGAGAGTCAGGCTTGAATCATCAATATATCAAGGAAAATCTGTCATGATGTCTTGTCGACATATCGCCATACCTCATCCAATCCGGCTGTCTGGGATGGGAACATGTGTTATGATACCCCATCAATACCGAAACCCTTTTAGAATGTCACATAAATGTTGGCTGGATGCCTCTAGGTACCTGAGCTTCTACCTTGAGATGACCCTGAGGCTTGTGGCATCACTACAATTTTAAGTACACCGCCGGGATGTTGTCAACTCTGGAACATGTGCTGTCAAGCAGGTTTGTAGTTGAAAGACATCTGGCTTCAGTAACACAAAGAATCGGTTCTTACCTTTGTGCCTTTCTGCAAGGAAATGCATCCATGTATAGGAGTCGAAATGATATTGAACACCCTGGTGCCTACGAGACGACCAAGTGGCCCACGACGAACACATACCTCCGATGATACTGACATACTGATCAGTGTATGATCAACATCAAAGTCTAAGTTACGTCAAGTCCCCAGTCGAGTCCATCAAAGATCCCAACAAAATTTAGCAGGTGGGAAAGAGAGCACATGGCTAGATGATGTGGTGGACAAACAGATCCCCCTTTTCCAGGAACAACCCATGAGACTTCTCCTCACCTACTGTGCATCAAAGTGAAAAATTCGTTAGATGACTGTTGGGAAGACTTCATGACCCCATACAAAATACGTCTGTCACCTCACGCAACCAATCTAGAAAACACTTCGGTCAACAAGACGAAGCTCTTGCGTTGAAGCTATCACAACAAAAGACGCTTCCACGTAAAGACTTGAACTCCAGGTCTTTCGGGACAAGACTAAGTATTCTCGCAGATAACAATAGTCAGTTTCAGAGTCGTATACGCATGAACAGTAACAGTGCAAACGGCGAACCTCAACTCACAACAGACAAATCATACTAGATCAGAGCTGATCCAAGCATGCAGTGCCTGACACTGAGAATGATTCACCATGAAATTCACTGCCCAGCACCACCAGCACTGCTCGACACCGCCATAGCCCTCCATCAACTGTCCCAAACATTAGAAACGAACAATCCCCAAAAAAGGACAACGATATTTTCGAGTACAACGATATCGTCAAGAACAACGATACCAAGAACAAAAATATCATCGAGCATCACAAAACAGCCATGAACCCAACCGCCATATACAACCCTCCTCCACGCCCAAACCTTCTCCCTACCGAGATGCCCACCAAGAGCAATGTACCACCAGGCTTCTCGCGTGACGCCGGTGCAGGCTTCGTGCTGGGGACCCTAGCTGGCGTTGTGGCCTTCGCCATCACGTACACCCTCGTCTGCTTCTTTGTGAGCAGACGGGAAAGAAGACGACAGGATAGAGTTTGGGAGGATCTTATACCGGAGGATCTTATACCTGAACAAGGGTGACAACGCGGTTCTGTCACGGGATTATGGAAGGATATTTCGGCCACGGAAGTGTGTGAGGACATCAAGTGGGGGGCGAATCATGTATTCTATTAATTCCTCCAATGATCGGTGTAAAGGTCTATCTTCGACTGGCTATCGGCGCCCAGATGTCGAGTGCAGAGCGCAATAAATATAAGAACAAGCGCGAGCAGAAACAAATGTAAGAAAGTGCAGAACAAAACTCCAAGTTCAGGCAAAAAGCAAGTAAACTCCAATAATCTCCAAATTATACCCATCCAAAACAATACGCCTTACATGCTACGCTATTCTGCGTATTCGTTGTGTTTCATGTTTGTTCATGTCTCTCATCACCTTGAAGTATTCCGTTGCATTTCATGATCAATGCCGAATCATGTAGTCATCTATTGAACGTCATGACAAATGCCGATCATGTAATCATCTGTTTGTATTCTCATTTATTCATACCCCTAGCTGAGAATAGAAGGCGTCTTGCGAGTCTGGACCTCAGTCCGCTTCTCTGGGTTCTTGTTGGTAGGGTCGTTGGAGTCGCGACCGTCTGCACTAGGGTTTGCTACCTGGGGAATTATTAGTACCTTAGGTAACGTTGGAACGGACAGAGTTGGCTTACCTCGTATTCAAGAGTCTTGATGAATCAGTAGAAAGCGACTGCGATGAGAGAGCCGATGAAAGGACCAACCCCTAAGAATGTTAGCATGTGTGTGATAGAAAGGGGACGGTGACTTACAGTAAATCCAGTGTACAGAGTCAAACGTTCCGGTGACAACACAAGGACCGAAGCTGCGAGCAGGATTCAGAGAGCCACCGGTAAACTGAACACCAGCCATCTCGGAGATGAACAAAGCTAGACCGATACCGACAGGAGCGATGAAAGTAGCACTATGCTTCTCCTTGGCAAGCATGAAAATAGTAAAGACCAACTCAGCAGCGAGAAGTGCCTCGTAAAAAAACACCCTGAAGTAAAGAAGCACCGCCACCGAGTGTTGTTCGAACGTTGAACTCTTCAGGGAAAAGGTACAGAACCATGACAGAGGCAAGCACGCTGCCGCAGATCTGAGCAGCAAGCAGCACGGCGGCTCCGGTGAGGTCGATAGCCTTGGCCATGAGCATGGCAATAGTGACGGCCGGGTTGAAGAGACCACCGCTGATGAGGAAAAAGACCCAGACGTTGACCGTGAGGGAGAAGCCTCCTGAGCAGTGTTCATGCGACGATGATTCATCCAGGTGGGAGCAGACGGCTGCCCCTGCGAGCGGCAGTGTATCGATCAGGGTGGTGGCTGTTCTACCAGAAGCGCTGCTCATACTCCTTGGTGGTGGGATAGTCGCGGGAGTCAGCAGCCTCGTAGTCCCACTCAGCCTGGAAGCGGCGTGGTCTCTGGGACTTCATGGACCCCGAGTACTGGAGGGACTCTGGGTCGTAAGAGAATCGCCCAGCAGCACCCTTGGGAGTGATTCTGGCACAGGAACCAGGTCTGGGACCACTGGAAATAGGGAGAAAAGGGACAATGGTGTCGGAGTCGGAGTGTCCAGCTCGTCTCTCGGGGTGTTCTCGAGCCATGGGAGTCGGTGAGAAGGCGAGAGCTGCGCCATCGCCTGGTGTGCTGACGGTGTGAGCGGGAGGGCTAAAAATTCCAGCATTGGGTGCGGGAGTGCTGCGAGATGAGCGAGGGGCTGTTCGGGTCTGAATAGAGGACATGTTGGTGTGGTTGTTGGGGCTATTGGCAGCAGGAGAAGGCAGATTCAAGGACGAGGCGATGGATGGAAGAGACCCAAGATGCATTAGTGGGAAGACAGGATGTAGGTGACGAGGGAGCTCTTGATGTCTTTCTTCTGCTTCTGCTTCTGCTTCTGCTTCTGCCTCTGCTTCTGCTGCTTGGCTGAGTGAAGATGATTCCGAGATGGATATCGTTGAGATGGTCGATATTTATCTATAGACATATCCTTTTGGTCCCCGGGCATTCTACTCAGATGCTTCCAACAGCCCGACTCGGCCCTGGTTGTTTCAAGCCATCCTTGCCAAATGGCACCGTTGCTCGTTTCCGCGGTGGAGATGTAGAAGCATTGATAGAAGAGGAACTCGAGGCTTCCTAGTCGAGGCTTCGCGGTATATGGGCAGAATGATCTTCATCCGTGTTGCAAAGAGTGCACCTTCGACTGGAAGAAGAAGAAGGTAGGTTTTGTCATTTCAGCTAACTAGCACGCTTGTGCGATTGCGAGGCGAAACAGGTACTAATTTCTGCGTGTCAAATGTAAAAGCTCGGGGTCAGGCCGAGCGGTGAATGATGGTCAACGCTCAGGTCAAGGCTTGGTTGCGGGGGAAAGCTGAATCTTTGATCACCAGCCAGCCCCTCGATCTGATCACAGGGTAAACCCTTTCATTTTTAGGGCTTTTGGTTACATCGTGTGTCGAAGGATTGCAAACTTGGCAGATGCAGAGGAGGCTGAACCAAGGGTATGGTTTGCAAAGAAGACGGAGATGGAGACGGGTAGTCCGGATGTGACTGACACGAGACTGGAATAAGAGTTGGTTCAATCATCAGGAGTCGGCGGGGTTGAAAAGGACCCTAAGTCTTGAGTCTTGATTTTGACAGTTTGTTAGCTTGGCTTAGTCAAGTGGGATGGGGAAAGTTGAGCAACAAGGGACGAATTCATGTCATTGTTGTATGGAACGACTTGGATAGCGGATTCGGTGGATGATGGATAGACTGGTGGATGGACTGGCTGGAAAGAGAGTTGTGTCGTTGAAGCCATCACGAACCTACCTACTCACTCAACTGACCTGCTGTAGGTTGAGGCAGCTCAGACACTGTTAGGCTTGACCATACAGCACGTGACAGCGCGCGCAAGCTTGTAACCCACATCCCCAATGAAGCATCCTATTCGACCTCACGCGTGTTAATGCCATTAATCCAATTATAATATCTAGTGATTTGGACAAACATAAACCAGAGACACAATTCATTCTGGCTTATATCACACCGTCTTCCACATCACCTCCTCAAAGGCTGTTCTTACCTCCTACCATGGATATATCTCGTGGCCCACGAAGAGCTCGCCATGTAGCTGCTCATGCCTCGTCCAACACGCGGCAAGACAGTCCAGTACCGAATAATGGAGGCTTCTCTTCACCTGCTGGACCTTCTTCTGGTCTTGTACCCGACAACGCGGCGTTGACCTTGGTTACTCCAGATGCGCCGGCGCATGTTCATCGAACTCCTGTTCATCGAACTCCTGACCAAAGAACTCCAGATCAACCTTCAGATCGACAACGTCGAAGAGCACCGCCTCCGAATCCATTTCGACTGTATAGAAGTGAGTGATCCTTTTCATGCATTGATCAAGTGTTATCGTTATCTAAGGTAGTGGCTCTGCTATTGTCACTGCTATCATCACTGCTGAAAACGAATATCATCACCACTGTTCCCTACGGTAACCCCCTAACCACATCAGCTAGAGGACACCAGCGAAGAACGATATTGAACAATAGGCACTCTGTTCAAGTGTATTGTGCTTCCACTTCTGAAAAATAAGCCCCAATCATCACCGATGCTGCGGCAGTGTCAGTCCCCTCCGCAAAAAGTCAAGTGACGTGGGCAAGAGAGCCTAGTACCTCCCTCTCCCCCCCCCTCCCCCCCCTATTGACACTGGCATACTTCTTTTTCCACTGCCTCCACTGTTTATCTCAAACTTCACCAAACTTCGCCTCCGTCTCTCATCTTCTATCTCAACAACAGTGAGAAACCTCGATGCTTTGAACATTTTGACGCAACAAGATTAATGGTATATTTCGATTCTTCTTCCATTCCCCTTCGTCAACCTGCTACTGACTCCTTCATTCCTTTTCTTTCCAACCCTTCCTCCCCCGTTTGCCCTTGTTTTCTCTTC
>JABFEV010001509.1:0-40847 GCA_013618395.1 Fusarium domesticum
GGCGAGATGATCATTAAATACATAGGGTACGAATTCATCTCGCCTTATTCTAGAAGTCTGTGATACTAATATTGACTACCTACTATTATATCATGACTATTACTCAAAGAAAGACACGGTTGTTTAAACACCAGATACCTCAATGCATATTCCCCCGCACCGGTATGACCGGCAGTAAACATCTGCTCGACATTAACCGTCCTTTTGTAATCCCCCTGTGAGAACTTGCTTTTTATACCGTTTACTCTCGGTGAGCAGACTTGTGTTGCCTGCGTCAAAACACGTCCAATTACAACCTGGGCTGCCTTAAGACAGTCGAGACCACGCCTCATTCTTGGCTCATTTTACCACGTCTTGACTTCTGTGACTAGTCACTCGCAAAATTCCATCTTCATTCTTCCTTTGCCATTCACTGCTAATACACCATGCCATTCAGTTTGTAGTTGTAATAAAGAAAGAATAGTCAAAACCTGACGCCGTAATCGCTACCCTTTTGTGCCCCCTTGAAGCCTCCACGCAGAAGAATTCATAACAATTGTACCAATAACACCCGGGTCTCGCAAACTTGTTCAAACAGAGTATCCCGGTTCCATCCCAAACAGCCTTCGTAAATTCTCATTCCTGCCCTGCATCAGATAGCTCTGGTCTTGACGTCAAAAATCGCATTCTTCCATCCTCCCTGTTGATACTCGTACACCGTCTGCTCAGCATCCCGACCTTCCGTCTCCCACATCTTGACCAGACTGCCTGGAGCATAACGTCCCTTGAAGACGCCCTTGCCAGCCTGAACGCCGACTCGGGCCTCAATGTCAGGGTCAGGTGCGGGCACAAGACGAGAGGCGACGGCCCGGAGGAAAGTCCACAGATCGTTGGGGTTGGCGATGCGGGTCGCTCGAAGTCGTTCTCGTGCGTAGAGGAGTTCGCGGTTCAGTGTATGGAGGCCCTCCGTAATGGCCTTGGCGATCTGGAACTCGAGTGCCTTGCGAATGATGGGTCTGATGAGAGGTTTGAGAATCCATGCGAGGCAGGCCAACTTGGACTTGGACAGGGTGTAGTTGAGGTGGTGGATGCGGACATCAACATTCTTCAGCGTGACAATTTCCTCGAGTTTCTCCCGACCAATTTCAACATCGAGCGCAATGTCTACACCGCGTTTGTCGAGATGGAACCCTGCGATACCTTCATCGACCAACCGTAAGAGTCCAGAATGTAGACGGAACCAGAAACCCAGATCGTCTGCCCTGATGGACAAGCCTGATACCGTGATTCTCATGTTGGAGGCCAGGGTAGACGCAGTCCCGTGACGAGCCTTTCGCACCTCAAAGTCATTCTTGGTGGAGACGTTCAGCTTGAAAGGCAGGAAGGAGCTGTGGTTGATGGTCCGTCCTGGCTCGAGAATGAGGTTCTCAAGCAAGAGATCGATGGCAGGGGCGGCGACTTCGACACGGGGAACGGGGATGTACTGGACTGCCTGGATGAGCAATGGCACAAAGATGCCAACCGAGTCGCTGACCAGGTCACCGTTGGTGTACTGTCCGGCCGGTGAGAGCAGATAACCAATACGTTCAGTCGTGTGGATGAGCTTCTTGATGTCTGCGTCGTTGGCAACAGAGTGGAAGGCCAACTGCAGATTCGTGAGAAGGGCATCCAGGTCGTCACGAATGGAAGACTTGGCGGTTAGTTCATTGGACTTCTTTCTCAACTGCTGAAATCGATCTTGCACGTTGTCGAAAAAGTCGGGGTCGCTCAGCATGTCTTGAACCAGGTTGCCAATTTGTCGGACCAGCTCGTCGAAGTTGGGATCCGTCTTGCCGTCGTCGACGACAGCAGCAAATGACTTTTCAACGCCCTCCCAGTGCTTTCGCTCACCCAGCGACGTGATGAAGAGCCAAAAGTTCCGCACCGCCTTATCGGCTTCTCTGTTCGGCTCTGTGTCCTCTTCCACAGCCTGTACCGTCTCCGTGGCGACGTGAGAGTAAGCCAGCAAATAGCGTTTAATGAGAAGCGACAGCGTCGAGACGGACTCTGAGTAGTCCGTTCGCTTCCGTAGATTGAGAACAGTCTGCTTCAGACGACTGGCGAGAGCCTCGCCCTCTTCGCCCTGGGCGTGTTCTTTGATACTCTGCCCTGCGTCCTGGGCAACTTCGACAACGCCATCCTTGACTGCTTCAGAGACCTCTGTAGCATCTTGTTTGAGGTCTTCACTCGTGGGAGCCGGGGACTTTCCATTCGCTTTTCCGTCGGCCTTCCCGTTGGTCTTCTTCACAGCTTCTTGATCTTCGTGGGATGGTTCGATCGCTTCACCCGCCTTCTTTGAGACGTCGGACAGAGAAAAGGCCGTGTCTCGGAGAACTTCCCTGCCGACGGTACCAAGGTCGGACAAGAAGATACGAAAGTCGGAGTTTGTCAGTAAGAGAGATCCGACCGTCTGTAGGCTCTTGTAGGTTGCAACAGCATCGGCCTTGACCTTGGCTCTGGAGGCCCTTGCACCGATGTGCGCAACATCAACGTCTACTCGTGCCTGGGAAAGATACCAGATGAAATCCTGGATCTGATTCTCCGAGTTCTTGTGCTGCAGGACCTCGATGAGCTGGGTGATCCATAGCTTGAGACTTCGAACAAGGGCCCGTCCAGAGGTGCTCAGCTCTTGTCTCTCGGGGTTCAGTATGTCGGCAGAGAGCAATGAGCGAAGATGGATGATGGCCTGTTCGTTGCTTGGCATGTATCCTTTTGACATGGCGCGAAGCATCTGGTAGGTATGAAGCTTCTCGTGAAGACGCGTCTGAAGAGCTGTGTCGTCATTGTAGCGCGGCAGCAGAGGCTCACGCTCAGCCTCTTCGCTGCGCGACTTGAAGCCAAAGCAAGACAGCATGATGAGTAGGAAATTGCTGTTGGCGTGTTTTACTTGGGCATGATGTTGAGGGAAGATGGAAGTGAGGTGGGTTGTTGATGTTGCTCATAGAGATAAAAGACAGCTGGAACGTTCATGACGACGTCATCACAAGTAGCGTTTGTTCCTGCTTGCTGCTGCCTCCAAAACACCACCAAATCGCCCATGTAAAACAGGGGATTTACTCACGACAGTCTATTAAAGAAAAAGTCAATCACTACTAACTGGTCCATTTCATCACTGGCTCCTTGACATGATGTTTTAATTGCGACAATTCACCTCAAGGAATGAGGGGAAAGCACGTATGAGCGACTGTTAGCGTAATCAATGACACGAGCTTCAGGCAGACAACCAGGTCTCTTTTGGACATGACGATATTGTAGCTACATAGTATGACAAGAGTTTAACGAGCACTAACCCAAACAAGCTCAAGCCTAGATGCGATTATGCAGCCCCAATTAACATGCATTTGTGACTTTTGGAGAAAGAACGAACAATGTGAAAAAGACCGAGCGAGGCAAGGTACCGGCCGGGTAGCAACAGGAGTAGATGCCCTAAGGATGGAATCATGTTGAGAACAGAAACAGACTATGAAAACAATATATATCTACAAATTGAATCACACCTCATCCTTTTAATCTTTTCGACTTCGGCTTCCACCACTCCCTTAACCATTAATCACGCTATTCAATAGGTACCATCTCAACAGGGACTCTCGGTATTATCTCAGGCCCAAAAGAGTAAGTGCCTCGGTAACACAAACGGGGGTGGATGAAACCCCGAAAACCGAACTACCCCCCGTGAACAACACAATCACAGGCTTCACTTTACTTCGCAATCATCATCGTCGTCACTTCACTATCAAAGTTATCTTCAACAGTCTTCAATTATCAAGCCATGAGCTCCCCCCAAGAATGGGAACGTCTCTCCTTTCAAGAAGCCATGGAGCTGACCAGGCTCCCCGACGAACCATCCCTACCACCCGTCCAAAAGTTCATGAGCCGTCGTCCAGCTTGGGTGCCCGGCGATGACCTTCCCTGGGAATCAATAGGTGCCAAAGCTTCTAAGCTGACGACTAAAGCATTCGGGGGTGTTGTCTACGCCATGGCTCCGCTAGCGGCTGCTCGTGTGGTTGAGGAGGAAGATGATAGAATGGCGACTGGGACGAGACGCGGTATACATGTGAGTGAATCATGAGCCAGGAAAGGCCCTTTCAAATAGCCTCTGACAAGGCCTAGTCCATTCATGGGGTTTTCACTAATCCAGGTATCCCCGATCGACCATTCATTCTTGATGTATCTGAAGTCCATTCAAGCCGTTCATTTTCAACTCGTCTCGTTCACGCCAAACAACCCACCGTACCGTCAACCAACCCCTCTGGCCCATTTCCCCCGTCTGACGGTCAAGCATCCATAGGTAACACCTGCTTGACCTGTCTCGTCACCTTTAAACGACCTGTCTCGAGCCCAGCCGAGGTCCAAGGTCTGCCACCACAGGAGCGCTACAAGGAGATTCTTTCCTCGAGAGCACCCTTCGAGTGGGATCATAGCCCACAGGCAGATGTCGAAGCTCTGAAGCAGCTGTTTGGAAATGTGGGACACTGTGGCTTCCCAGTACTAGACATGTATAAAGTCGACATGGCGGATTTTAACGCGGGAAAATCTATCCCAGAACGAAGAGAACTCATCTACTATCGTCTTGTCAAATCCCTACCGGAAGAAGACGTCAACGCCCATATTCTCTGCCACGCCTTTGAAGCTGATCGAAACGGTCTCATTATGCTCGGAAATCATCTGGACTATGGATTCGATCTAGGCGCCGCTGCGAGTCTGAGCTACTCTTTCTACATACATGTCAACGCCCACGAGGCCGTCATGAAAGGCGACGGATGGTGGCTACAGGAAGTGTACTGGCCGCGATATAGTGCAGGCAGAGGGGCCATGGAGACTTTGACGTGGAGTCCTGAAGGGAAACATGTAGCGACGGGATATCAGGATGGCATTGTCCTGCCGAGTTCTCTGGAAGGCCGGAAGGAAAAGCTTTAGAAGATATAGATTAGATTTAGTAGAGTTTACAAGACCAAGACCAAGCAGTGGGATGGGACTACATCACACGTGTAAGGACAGGCTATGGTAATTAGACACAACAATGACAGTGATCGACCCCTACCAAGCATCAAGTTATCAACGGAGCACTCTATCGAACCGTCTGGCTGTGTTGAAGGATTCGCTCAATCTGATAGACAAGGACCTCGCATGTCTATCATGAGGATCCAGCATGGACATAATACCGCTGATGATGGGAACTCTATTTTAAGTGAATCACTTATGAACGAACAAGACATCCCTCATATCATCCCCTCTACACATCGATTCATTTCAAATAAACCATCTATTTTAACACTGTCCTTCAACACCACCAACACGCCCCGCCTCCTTCTCTGACTTGTCCACCTTGTTCTTTTCCGCATCCTCTTCATACTGCTTCCACCGATATTCCCTCTCCGTGCCAACCTTCCTCTGCGCTGTATCACACAGCTTCTCATTCCCACAGTCACACATAGCCCCATCCCTAAGCCATCGATAAGTGAAGCTCCAACGATCCTTTCTCAGACGTATAGTTCCATCCGGCAGCGGGTCTGTCTTTCGGGCTCTGATGGCGTGTGTCCAGTGAAGTCTCGAATCGCCACTCATCTGGAGCATGCTCCGCGGTACTAGATCAACGTCGGCTTTCTCACCCGTTGCTTTGTCGTGGAACTGCATCATGACGGGTGCACCGAGGGACAAGGCGTATAGTTGATCGAATGCACTGTGCGTGTCGACGTGAGGGGGTATACCTGTGCCGGGTGCATAGTGCTGGAGACAGACTTGATCTGGCGGACGGCCCTCGGTGGTGGGAAGTAGTGGGATGAGCCAGTCTGGGAAGGGCTTGAAGGGGATGTCTAGATCGATGCCAAAGGTTTTGTAACTAAAGGTATATCCCCAGTGCAGAGATCTTCGGCCTGAGCTTTTGGGCCACTCTAGTTCGTTTTCAAATATGTTTATAACTCTGGTTTCGTATTCTGGTGTGATGAAGTCGGTCTGCATCGAGAGTCCTGATGGTGATATCGGTAATTCTTCCATCGTGGCCTAGTTGATTTTTCCCTTGGCGATGATCCAATGGAGTGCAGGTTTTCCGCCTGAATGACTTTCTGTGCTTTAAGAGATCATGAGAAAGTGATTATTGACTGAAAATAGAAGAGTTCCATGATTTCGTGGTTTGATGTATAGTGGAGGTTCTTTTTGATCAATCGAACGATGGACCAAGTCGAGTTTTGCATCACGTGATACACAGTCTCTTACAAGTCTTGTCGACCTTCACAGTAGAGCCTTTCTACCTATAGAAGCCAATGGAGGTGTGAATTTATTTGTTTGTGTTCAACTGCTCAATGATCGAAAGATACTGTGGAAGAACAAATGCAGTCATGACACAGAGGTCGGGTTATGCGTGGTTCACCAGCCCGTTTGCCAGTAAACTCCTATGCTGCATTTTGAAACAGAACGTAGAGATGATTAGGTATTGTTATTAACCCAAGACAGAGCAACTGGTTTAAGACTTCTGTTGCTGTTCTGCGACTAGGACCTAATATTACCGAACTTCACAGTTGTTGTCGACAGTACTGATACGACTCAGGAGGTGAGAAACCAGACAGATAAATCCAACTACTCAACTCCATGAGGTTCCAACTACTGAAAGATGACCGGACAATACAATCTAATAAGAACTTTTAGTCTCATGCTCCCCTTATAGAATAAGGCGCGGAAAAGGGTTTCAGTTATGTCATTTCAACGCTTGCATGTTGGATTTTAACTGTCAACCATGGTGCTCTTACCGACCAATTGGTGATCTTTGGATAATGACAAACAAGTAAAAGAAGCTTTGTCCAGAAACCAGGGGCATCACAAGTAACCTATTAATACCTGGCAGTAAATCAACCACGGGTATCGATAGTCCCGGGTTTGTCTTGAGACCCAGCCCCTTAAATCACCCACTTGTGCTTTTTTCAAAATAAGCTCCGACGACTTCGATCCTCGAACACCTAGTAATAATACAAAGAATATAGTCAAAGATTACCTTGCGTCGATGGCTTAATCTAAAATCCTTTCAGACTTCCAAGTTGGTAGGCTTACCAGCCTCGACTCATATCCACAGGCCCTGAGAAACTATAACTAAAATGCAAATATGGGTGTATAATTGTTTTCAGGATTATTCGGAACGAGATAGAAAAAATGAAATTTTTTCAAATAGTGCGGTTGGCCAGAAGCATACATGTCCAGATCTAATGTTCCATTATCAATATCAAGCATACTAAACATCATAGATTCACTCTTGTGTACAATATAAAAATAATTACTAGGGATAATAATAGAAATATCTTTAATCAAAGGGTTGACAAAAGAGATATATATTAGTAGGTAGTAATGGTCTTTAAATTTCACTTACTAGAAAATTCGATTCTGAATATAGGTGACTCTCTATGCTTCTGAAGTTTCGGTCAGCTACGGCTTCCATGTTTTTACTATTTTGTACTTACATATTCATATCAATTCTACACTGCTACATTATAACTCTACACGTCCAACGCATCTAATATTAACACTCGGGTAGGAAACTCTTCTGTTGATAAAGGAATCACCCGGTAATGTAGTTCTGACGGCTTTCCTCGTTCTCAAAGTGGTCCCTGACGCGTTGGGCCATTGAAATGAAGTCGCGTGGGCCGCTGCCACAGATTCGGCGTTGGTAGAAGGCGGCAGCCTTGCCGCGAAGCATGATTGAAAAGGCAGGACCGAGTTGGTGCTCTTGGATGCCTACTTTATCGCAATTGTCGCGGAAGGTCTTCAACTTCAAGTCGAATACGTCGTACATTTCACCACTATACCTCGTCTCGTCAGTAAGCAGCGTGGCGAGATCTGTCAGTTGACGTGGTGATGGGTAGGGGGCTTGAGCAGGAGGATCCCAGCCGTCTGTCTGAGGAGGGTAGCCGGTCTGAGTCTGAGGCTGGCGGCGATTTTGTTGATATCGCTGAGGGTCAACAGTAGGCTTTTGCTCGAAAGGAGCATCAGGGCTGTGGCCTCGTTGCTCTGGGACAATTGGTGACTGGCGAAGCTGAGGTGTAGTAAGCAGCTGTGGTGAAGGCGGTGGGATTCGGGAATGGGAAAGGGCAGTCGCTGGTCGTGAGAGAGATGGGTGGGATGGATTAAGTGGGATGTTATTCTCTATCGCAAGCTGACGATATACCATCTTGCGTAGTTGTCGATCATCTTCTTCCTGTTCCTTTAGGGCTTGCTGTCGCTGCTCTGCTTCTATATTCAGAAGGACTCGTTCCGCTGGGGTGATATACTGTCGTTGAAGGTCATCGAGAAACTCTGGGTCTTTCGTAAGTAGATTGAAAGGTTGTGATAGGTAACGAGTTGACTCGATCTCGTCATCGGTCCAGGGGCGGTAAATCTCGCTCTCGGCAAGGGCTACCAGCTTAGGGGCAATTTGGCCCCTATCTTTTCGGATAAAGACGCCGTGATAGAGTAGGAAGTCTCTCAGAAGTGGTAGAGCCTTATATCCAGCTCTCTCAAAGAGCTCGGCGCTCCAGTCCATGAATTCTCGCTGGAAAGCTTCCCACAGAGCTCGTCCGCGTAGTCTATCGTGTACCCATTCAGCGATAGCATAGGCGATATAGGAACAGACTTTACTCCTATCTGTTTCATTTAGCAGGATCTCCTCGCTCGATCCCCAGGCTTCCAGGTTGACAAGGCGTGACCAGCCCTCTGGCACGGAATATTGCTGCCACTAATATGCTTAATTGTGTCATTCTCAATCGTAGGGTAGAGGAATTGCTGCTAATGGTAGCGGTTGCTTAAGTAAAGCTGCAATTCGCGAAGTGAGGTAAGGTCGAAGATAGTGAAATCGTGGAAAGGAAGAAAGTTATAAAAAAAAGGGGGGTATTGAGTCTGAGCAAAGGTCTTCTCCAACGGCACGCTCGGTACGGAAGGATATTCGTCTGCAAGGTCAGTTCTCAATAGCGTGATGGACGCCCTCTCCAAAGGCACGCTTTGGTACGGAAGGAGAGATTCGAAGAAATAACGGGTTGTGGTAGGCCGGCAATTTCGTCGTTAGCACGTAAAGGGATCGCCTCACGTCTCTTCTGTTGATTCCTTGCTGATCTGCGGGATGAATCTCATAGTAGTGGTTACTGTGAAATTAACCACTGATCAGTGTTGGCTTCACAGGTGGGGTGAGTATACTCGGATCACGTAGCAACGGTCACTCTCAGAGTGATAGTTGCTGGTTGTGATAATTGAGGCTGAAGAGGGAAGAATCTAGCTAGGTGCTCAGCCGCGAGGTGAAGTAGGACATATCCCCTCGCTTGTGGCTGAACACGCAGCTGCTTCGCCACGCCTCCCTGGCGTGGCTGGAGGCGTGTGACAACCCTTTTCCACTGCCTCAATTCCTCCTATTCCGACAGTATGTTTGCATTGCTCTTGTGTATAATATTAAGGATAATACTTGGGGACAATATTAACATAATATAAGATTGACGCTAAAAATAATAGTTAACAGAATTATCTTTAGTAGAAATAGCAAAATGGTTCGCATATATAGTTAGCAATAACTACTCTACAAACATAAGTTCTTGTAAATAATGCACTTTACCCTCTCATGGATCCAACATCTAGATATCAAGCTCAAAATCCCACACCTGCAACTTCCTATCCGGAAACGCCCCAGCCTGTCTCACGAACACGCTCAGGACTCCCGACTCATGAAGACGATTCCGATCAAAAAGAGGCTCGGTGGACGTGTTTGGGATCTCTGCGACGAACTCCCAGTCCTTGAAGCTCTTGGACGCTGTGGCTACGTATATGCGCGTTGACTGCTCAACAGGATCGGGGAGAAGGCCGAAAAGGTATTCACCCGTTGCGTCTCCGGCGAGTTTACCTCGTGGGTCGTAGAGGTCAGGACCGTTGAGATCGGATGGGTTTATGGCGTTTTTCGTCCATGTTCCTAGATTTGCATTAGTTGGAGAAGTCAGACGAGATGAGCAGGAGAGTCTACCATCTGTGTCTCGTAGAAAATGCTGGTAGAGATGCTCTCCAGATAACACATCCCTCATAAGAATATGAAACCGGCCCTCCGCATCGGCAAGCTGTCCCTCCTGGTTAACCATACGACTGTTCTGCGGGACTTCCCAAATCATAGCGCTATCATCAGCAGTCGAGATGGGTAGCTCGAGCGCAGTGTCGTTGGTGTTGAACCACGTCTTACCGTCGTCATCAGAGTAGGCAAAGAAGACATCATGGTTCGTGTCAGCATTCGGCGTCTCCCTGACCGTCCATGAAGTATACAACTTCCCGTCGAGGTGGTCCAGTCCGTTGATGTAGGCGTTGTTGTCGTCGCCTTGGATGTACATGCCGTATGGTTGCCATTTCCCAGTAGAAGCGCTGTAGCGGTGGATGTAGCTGTCGCCGGATCCGGATCTTTGCGAGTTAGTTTCTACCATGGGGTTTTAGGATGGGTGTACTCACTGTCCGATGCGAAATTCGAAAAGAAGATCTCCGTTGTCCAGAGGCTCGAAGCGAGGATATGTCAGGGGCGAGTAAGGTCCTTCAGATCCAGACAACGTATGAACAACAGGTCCGAAAAGATCAGAAGTCCATTCAGCGGGAACATTACTAGCAATGCCCTCCTCCGAGACTCGGTAGTTCATCGGAACGTCCTACACATGTCAGTCAAGTCCATTCAACCCAAGGTTCAACTTACATGGTGGTCAAAGCTAAGATGGATCTTTCCATCCCCAGAAATCCCCATGGAAATCACATTATGGCCGTCCATCGTCTTTTGAGTATAATCATCGAAAGTGAAATACTCCCAGTCCTCAACACTAGGCGAGATCTTTCTACGACCTAGACGGACGTAGTGGTTGAGGTAGCCCGCAGGGGCCGTCTCGTAAAAGGTGACATATTGGTAGTCGCCGTATGTGATGAGGACGTCTTCCTGATAGCTCACGCCGTTGAGTCTCTCTGAGCCTTGGATGTCGGTGCCAACTGTCCAGTGCTTGGTTGACTTGACCTTGAGGGCCGAGACGGCCGACAGTAGGCTTGTGAGTGTGAGGGCGACGTTGTAGAGATGCATTTTGGCTGATGCAGCATACGCTTGTCAAGATGAGATTCTGTCAAACCATGGGGGTTCTCAAGTCATTATATCCTCTCAATCTACACTCTACAGATCGTCCATCACCTCGTTCACAACACATCTCTCGCCAGTCGACCCACCGATCATCCTCGCAACATCTCATCCCGAACCCCAGACTCTACCACCCCTCAGTTGGCTTTGACCTTGGAAAACCCTGGAAGTCGAACTCGCCTTCATCCCTGTAACGTAGGAACACTCCACTTCTACAGTGCAACCCCGCATTTCTCAAATCCGCTAGGTTATAGGATCTGGGGGATGTTTGTGGAGAAAAATGAAGTTTGCCCGTATAATAAATAAGGGGTAAAAGGGGCAATGGTGACGATCTAAGTTATTGGGAGAGAAAAAAAACAGAAACACTAAGATCTCCCCTAGTAAGTTATACTATTATACATTATATAAGGCATAAGAGACTTGAGAGCAAGTCTTTCGTCAGCGTATTCTAACTATTACTCCTCGTCTGTGATTGTCGCTTAGAAGAAGGTCAGTGCCGTACCTATAGGAAAGTGGTTTGGTGTCTACTTCTCTTGTCCCGATATCTCGCATGTCCGTCCCATCAACCAACACATAAACATCTCCCCATGTAGCATGCACGTCTGTAAAAAGAAAATGCCCCGGAATCCGGACACAACGTAGGGTATTGTGTCCCCCGCAGAAGTCAAGTTACATTCTATATCGACATGCATTTCTTCCAAGTATCAGGCGTCAAGTAAGCCCCATAACAGGTCAAAATACGGTTGTGATCGACAGACCAAGACCACGCATTACCACTCGAACCAGTTAACCCCAGGAATGTCTTCGGGTCATATACTCACGAGACGGAGACATGAATGGTGTTTGGATACGGGGTGTTGTTGAGACGAGGCTTTATGTTTAGATGGTGCAACATCTTCTGTGACCTACCAGTATCATGCTTTCCCCATCCGTTATTTGCGACTTTGTTTAGATTCAAAGTGGTTTCTTTCAGAATGGGTCTACTATGGAAACAAGACTTACAAGGCAGGAATTTGGTCTTTGCTGTCACTGCAGCATCATGTCAGGCGTTTCTCCTTCTCGGCTACGACCAAGGCACGTTTACAACTAGAGAACCGCGATAACCTCAAGAACCTGCATTGAACCTTTTTTAGGTGTCATGGCCGGCATCGTCGGCGCCGACAATAGATTCGGCCGTGATTTTGACAACCCGACCCAGACATGCAAGGCAATGTCTCATCTCTTTACAACGTCGGCGAGCGACTCGGAAGCCGAACCATGCTCATGTCTGGTGCCTCCATCATGGTTAGCGGTGCTGTTCTTCGCCATCTTCATCATCATCCAGATCATTGGACTGCCCGAGGCCCCCCGTTGGCTTGTCGCTCAGGACCGCCACGAAGAAGGCAGAGAAGTCATCTCAGCTGTTCTAGACAAGCCTTTAGATGATGAGAGCGTGACGAGGGCCCCTCTCGATATCCAGTCCGGTCTCGAGGAAGAAAAGTGAGACGGCCCGTTCCATTTCAAGGAGCTCTTTACCGTGGGCAGACAACAAAACCTCCGACGACTGCTGCTCATATTTTCAGTTCAATTAGGTCAACAATTCTCGGGCAGGCAACAACATGATCAACTACTATGCTCCCGTCATCTTTTAGGACAATATGAGGGTCAGCCGTGAGATGGCTCTCATTCTTGGTGGCTGTGCGCAGCTCACGTTCCTCGTTGGCTCCGCGACCCCCGTCTTTCTGATGGACCGCTTCGGGCGACGTATGCTACTGATGGTTCGCTCTGCTGGCTTGTGATTCTGCTTTGTCATGGTCACGATCCTCTTGTCGACAGGCTCCGATGGCGCTGTGTACGGTGCTACGGCGTTCATCTTCATGTTCCAGCTTTTCTATGGAATTGGATGGCTCCCTGTAAGTCTTCTACCCCCTTGAACGATATGTATCAAGCTTTGCTAACCGTCAAAAACATAGGTTCCCTGGTTCTACCCTTCTGAGTTATCGACGACTCGCGTTCGGTCCAAGGTGCAATCAATCGCTTCTGCCGATTATTATCACCATGTCGAGTCCAATGATCGATGGTGTCTTGAAACCTACCGCATAACCTCCTACATAGATTCATCCCGGTCTTAGACTGTAAGATCACAGGTTCACCCAAGGACTACCACTATTGATCGGATACCTTTTGAATAGAGGCAATCGCTTGCTCGATGGCCAGCAGCTCTTCTCCAAGTGATGCGATCTCGATAGGGGCATCGCAGACAGCCTGGATAGTGTTTCGTAGATGCTAGGCGCATTGTAAAGTCTGTACAACAATGCTCACGACGCTAGCTGTGATACTCAAAGGGTCCATAGTTAAGAGTCTATCGATGTACGATAGTGATAATGATGCAAGGATCGCTTATTGGGATGTCTACCGTGCTAGATATATAGTATATCTAAAGAGGGGTACGTCAGATTAGGTAGTAGTCACATGAGACCGCCGCGACCAACTATTCAGTCATAGGTATTTTATCAAGTAGGAACAAAGACGCATCCATGCTGCTAAATCACATCAAAATCTTACAATCAACTCAACCATGGCACATCATATTTCTTCTATGTCCTTTGGAGATGGGAACCGTGTAATTCAAGTGGGTCTGAGCAACGCACCGATTCTTCAAGCGAGCTTTAACCTTCCACCCGGTACGTTAGACCATGCATACAACTATCTAGCGCTCCTTCCGAGAGTGGACTCTGCTAACATTCTCTCAAGAGCCACTAGAACCTACCCCGTCCCTATTCGCATGGATTCTCTTCCGTCGTGATCCTGCGTTCGTCGACCGCGGAGATATCATCGACCAGATCAGCCTCCAATGCTCCGAGCCGGCTGGCCGCGTCGCTATAGTAGGCTTTGGTGGCATAGGGTATGTTCTAGATCGCGGATACCCTGGCAAATCTGATCAAGAAATAGCAAGTCCCAGCTAGCGATCGAGTTCGCCTACCGGTTTGCGGCTCGTCCGGCTGAAGCATGGGTATTCTGGGTCCACGCAAGCACCCAGGCCCGCGTTATCGAAGGATTTAAGTCGATTGCCGATAAAGTCAAACTAACGGGCCGCAATCGTCCTGAGGTCGACGTTCTCCAGCTTGTATTAGACTGGCTTTCTAATGGTCAAAATGGAAAATGGCTTTTGATTTTCGACAACGCCGATGACTCTGACGTATTGCTATACAACACCAGCGGAGACAATAACGACGGCGGGCCGAAGCTGGCGGAGTATCTACCGCAAAGCACAAACGGCTCCATCCTCATCACCACCCGTAACAAGGGCCTGGCATTTAAATTAACCGGAACCTCTGACGCGATCCATGAGGTTGGCTCCATGACACAGGAAGAGGCTCTCACTCTGCTGGAGAACAGACTCGGTGCGCTATCGGATGCGGATGCTGCAGCTGACTTGGTGAGGTCGCTTGACCTTGTGCCGCTTGCTATAAGCCAGGCTGCAGCCTATATCCAAATGCGGGCACCGCGAACCTCGCTTGCACAGTACCTCGCTGAGTTCCGACAGAGCGAAAACAAGAGGGTGAGGCTTCTTAGTCATGATGCCGGTGACCTGCGTCGAGACCTCCGTCAGGATGGAGGGGCGTCAAACGCCATACTCACTACATGGCAAGTGTCATTCGATCATATCCGCTCTAAAAGACCATCAGCCGCGACCCTCCTTTCATTTATGAGCTTCTTCAACCGGCAAGGGATACCTGCGTCACTTATCAGGCTGTCTAAAGATAATTATAACACCACACAGTCGATTAAACTCGAAGATTCTACCGATTCAGATTCACAAGGTAGTGATAATGAGACCGACGACGAGTTCGAGGATGATATAGCAATGCTAAGGGATTATTGTCTTATTATGCTAAGCGAGAATGCAAACACGTTTGAGATACATGGGCTTGTGCAGCTGTCGACGCGGAGATGGCTAAAAGCTCAGGGGCTTTAGGAGACGTTTCTAGAGCGGTATATTATGGTGATGGCGGATTCGTTTCCAACCGGGAACTACGAGAACTGGACGGTCTGTCGAGCGCTTTTCGCCAATGTTGAAGCAGCAGTTGAGTACAAACCAGATAAAGATAATCTGAGCATAGTATGGTCATGCCTCTTATATAACGGTGGATGGTATGCGTGCCAACAAGGCAGATATGCCGTGGCAGAACGGATGGCTTCTAGGGGGGGGAGAATTCGTGAAAGACTCTTGGGGAAGGATCATAAAAAAACTCTAGAGAGTACATCATTGCTTGCTAGTACATACGCGGTCCAAGGCCGATGGGATGAAGCGGAGAAGCTATTGGTGCAGGTAATAGAGACGAGCAAGGCGAAGCTTGGAACCGATTATCCGGATACTTTAATATGCATGGCCAATCTCACATCGACATATATAAACCAAGGCCGATGGGATAAAGCAGAGAAGCTATTTGTGCAGGTGATGGAGACGAGCCAGGCGAAGCTTGGAGCCGATCATCCATATACTCTGACGAGCATGGCCAATCTCGCTTTCATATGGAAAAGTCAAGGTCGGCACGACGAGGCGCTTACCACGATGGAAAGCTGCGCGCAGAGGCAACAAAAAGTTCTTGGCCTAAGTCATCCGCTTACTAAGAAATTCCTGTCTATCTTAGATCTGCTGAAAAGTAGCAAGAAGTAACCTTATGGAAACAGTGGATATTATCATGCTTTTAAGTCAAGGAGGTTCGGCACGGCCGAAGGAAAGATATTGTGGAATATGCGGCAAGGCGTTACCAGTAGGGCATGACATACCCACGGGTGCCCGGAGGCGGATGAGGAGACGCGGACAAAGGAGGCTGGCGCTATGCGTGACGCCGCAGCATTAAACGACGGTGCCACTTTGAACACTCGGATGGAAGGGGACAACCCAACACTGGGAATCAGTCACGCCCCAGGTAAAGGCTGGTGTTTCCATGTTATGTCTGCACCGGCCTCAAATTAATGCTGGTTCATCCATACTAGTTGTATGTACCTTACTGGAAGACGTCCGGAGTGGAGTAGTTAATGTCGCCTAGTCTGTCTCTGGCTCGCCACTTCAAACAGGACAAGTTACTGATTGACCAAGGTAGATGGCGCAAATCGAGCAGATTGTCTGTGAAGCTACTATAGACCTCCCGGTCGCATTATGAACCCAGTTCTGGGGATAGATAGAGTTACCTCCGGGCAAGAGGTTGTGTCCACCTACTGTTGTCTGACTTGTCTGCCCGGGCTTGTCTGACTCCTTTTAGGCGTTGTCGGTAGTAATGGATCGGTACTTTGTAGGAGGATTGCGGGGTACAGGTCAGATCCAATCCAATCATCCATTTCAATCCAATCAGGGTACAGGCCCTCCCCATTATCCGTGGTTTTTGTCGTCCCCCCACCAAGGAAGGGCCCTGAATCATTGAGACAACAGTGGTACCACGAACAGTTGGTGCGTCATTGCAGCAAACTTCTAAACTGCAGCAAACTTTTCCTTGACTCACATGCTCCGCCATCGGAACCACGCAATTGGCTCTTTATTTACCCCCCCTCCCCCTCTTCCTTCCTGGGGAAAACCAATCCAATATTCACAATTTTTTTCGTGCTATCACTGTCTTTGACTCTGTCGACTTCAACTAGGAACACTACGAATACCGACCGCTTCGAATCCAGCAATACCGCCATCATGTGCGGCGATAGAACAGTAGTCAACGGCACCAATGGTGCCAACACCCCTCCCGTCGATAAGCCCGCCCACCAACGCACACCCTACGAGTCCGTCGGCGACTTCCTGTCCAACACGAGGAACTTCAAAATTGTAACGCCAATCGACGAGAAATCATGGTCAAGGAATGCAGTCTGACATGGAGTAGATCGAGAGCACCCTGAGAGAGGGCGAGCAATTTGCCAATGCTTTCTTTGACACTAGTAAGGACCCCTCCAACAACAGTTGCGTCATTGTGTCTAACCACTAAACGCTTTATCATAACAGAGACCAAGATCAAGATGTACGAAACCAGGAACCCACCATCTATACACCTTCCATGGTCTAACTGTGTCTTTGTAGCGCAACCGCCTTGTCTGACTTTGGCGTTGAATACATCGAATTGACCAGCCCCGTCGCTTCACAGGTATGCAGCCATCACAGACTCTCATGGAAGATGAGTGGGCACTAAAATTTGTTAGCAATCGCGAGAGGACTGCGAGGCCATCTGCAAGCTCGGCCTCAAGTCCAAGATCCTGACACGTACGTCTTCCTGTGATTGCCAATCTTTGTAATAACTTTCGCTAACTATATCCAGATGTCCGCTGTACGATGGATGTACGTTGTTTACTTTTTAAATTTGAACCCCAAAAAGATCTCATCTAAACAGTCAATAGGATGCCAAGGTTGCTTGCGACACAGGTGGTGAGTTTACTCTGGCGTAACTCTTCATTCCTATTACCTTCGGTAACTAACTCTTCTCAAGTGGACGGGGTTGATCTTGTTATCGGAACATCGAGCTTTTTGAGGGAACACTCTCACGGAAAGGACATGGTGGCCATCGAGAAGGCTGCCATTGAGGTTATCAACTACGTCAAGAGGTAGGCACTAGATGGTCACATTGCTGTTTTCTGCCGCTGACTAGATTATTGCAGTCGAGGAGTTGAGGTCCGCTTCTCATCAGAGGACAGCTTCAGAGTAAGTCACCAACGCAGCATTTTCCCACCTGCCTTCGTCACATGACAAGGTGCAGTAAAAGATCATAACTAATAACATCTGAACAGTCCGATCTCGTCGATCTCCTCCAGCTGTATCGCGCTGTTGACGTAAGACCTGCTTCCTTAAGCCCAAAGACCCAAATTAACATCAGAGACAGCGTGTTGGTGTTAACCGTGTTGGTGTCGCGGACACAGTCGGATGCGCTACCCCCCGTCAAGTCTACGATCTTGTCCGCACGCTTCGCGGTGTTGTTTCATGCGACATTGAAGTGCATCTGCACAACGATACTGGCTGTAAGTTGAGGCCCTTCAACCAAATTCATTTGCTTTTTGCTAACTGGAACAGGCGCCATTGCCAACAGTCATGCTGCACTCGAAGCCGGTGCGACGCGTAAGTCCTGTTATCTTTACTCCTGAGTATAGTAGGTGATTTACTCACATGTCTCACGCAGACATCGACACAAGTGTGCTTGGCATTGTAAGTCCGGATCGCTATGAATCTCGAATGTTAGCCCGTTGCTAATACAAATTAGGGTGAGAGAAACGGTATCACTTCCCTCGGTGGCCTTTGTGCTCGCATGATGGTCGGAAGTCGCGAGTATGTCATGAGCCGGTATAAGCTCCACAAGATCAAGGAGATTGAGGACATGGTGGCGGACGCTGTCCAAATTGTGAGTGAATATCTTGCGAATACCGTCGCGGAAGAGTAAGAGCTAACATGATGGCAGAACATTCCTTTTAACAACCCCATTACTGGTACGTCAATTCTTTTTGCGATCGCTTGTCTCAATGAACTCATGGAAAGAGATGCTAACGATTCTCGTGTCATTAGGTTTCGTAAGCACCACCTGATACATCCAACTGTTCAATAAGATGCTAACCCTAGGTCCCTGAAGTGCGCATTCACTCACAAGGTATTTTCACGCCTTGCGGTATGAAGCTGAAGAGACACTGCTAACTCGCTGCAGGCTGGAATCCACGCCAAGGCCATCCTGGCTAACCCATCGACGTGAGTGGTGATCTACCACAAGTCATCTTTCACGAAGCTAATTTGTCAAAGCTACGAGATTCTATCACCAGAGGACTACGGTCTCCATCGATGTAAGTGACCCGTCCCGACAAACAGAGCATCATACTAACTTGAAGCAGATGTCCAGTAAGTTTGCACCCAAATGCAAAGACGATCGCGTGGCAGCAATTGCGGATTCACATCAGCCTTTCCCTGGCTCTTTTGCCATTGATGTTCATCAAAGCCGACAATACTCCTCATTTCAATGTGGGAAAGCAGTTGATCTGATTCTCACCCTTTCTTCCCGCGATGCTCACATTGTTCATGTTCAGATATCGCTAACAGCTCTACAGTTTCGCTAGCCGGTTGACTGGCTGGAACGCCATCAAGAGCCGAGTCGAGCAGCTTGGTCTTAGCATGAGTGACGACCAGGTCAAGGAAGTGTACGTAACTCGACGTCCTTACTCGTTGATGATACTGACATGACATGACGCAACAGCACTGCCAAGATCAAGCAAATGGCAGATGTTCGCCCACTCGCCATTGACGATACGGATTCCATTATCCGCTCGTTCCACTTCGAGCTCCAACAGCAATAAGGGCCAGTTGGCGGAGCTTGATCTTTGTGTTCATTGGAAAGCATATATGCCACGGGTGCATGTAAAAAGTGTTTTTAAAAATTAACTCGCGAGTTGAGAATCGATGGTAAACGGAGTTGTCCTTTCTCTAGATTTGAGAACCAGAGAAGCGCACCAAACCCTATCTGGTACATCAGATGCTCTTTGGATTTTAAGCATGCGGATGCATCGGTGCCTCCATACATTCATTGTATTGTAACATCGTTTTCACGCCGGACTTTTCCCGAACAGTGGCAATTCACTGGCGTGGAAATAAATGGAAGGGGGTAGTGGGTGGTGGGTGGTGGGAAAGAAGCTCAATGATAATAACTGTATTGACGAAATGGATCGCGATGAGTCTTTCACATCCATACCATCTTGTGCGTCAAAATGTGATGTTGATATGTAGGACATGTCCTTGTCCTTGTGGTGGTTTGTTAATCTACTACCTTAAGCTCCGATGCCACCAACATTCTTCTGGTGAAAGTCATCGACGCCAGCCTTGCGTTGCGACCATTGTTTGCGACTGACACAACAACTTGGTACTAGATAATTTGAGCCGACCTGCCGAGAAGGCATTGCTACTTCATTGCCAGTCCGCTGGCGGAAGTACTGCCTTAGCCGCTCCTGTAACATTGTGGTGCTTGGGCGAGCTTGGCGTACGTTCGTTGTTCTCAGAAGCCTGTGTTGTTTCAATAGGTTTATCAGTAGTACAAGATCTTCAATGCTGTTAGACCCCGAGATGCTGGAGTGAAATTTGTCCAACGAAGCCAGGCTTGAGAATGTACTTTCATCGAGGAACCTCTACATTCCTAATAACCAACCTGCAATGACGTTCTTTGCGAGTTCATGGCTTGAAATGTTGCATACTCTAGGAACGATCTGGCAGACATTGCAGTTCAAAATACAACCAATCTCACGCAACATAAACTCCTCAAAGCTGACCTAAACGCCCAAGGCATCAACGTTACCAGACAAGTCCAGATTGATTAGCAACTAGCTTGCCTTAACAACCCAAAGAGTCAGAGCTCCAGGATTATTGTGGCAGGTCACGTGGTTCTCAATACCAGCTCCGCGATTGGCCA
The DNA here is from genome assembly GCA_013618395.1 of Fusarium domesticum. Classification (NCBI taxonomy): domain Eukaryota; kingdom Fungi; phylum Ascomycota; class Sordariomycetes; order Hypocreales; family Nectriaceae; genus Fusarium; species Fusarium domesticum. Next base: position 20,503 of record JABFEV010001509.1, read on the forward strand.
ATTCGCATGCCCGGATGGATCCGTTCTCCAACTTCCTCCCAAATCAGCCCATCCTCACAAATCCCTCGACAACACCTCTTCAAGCCCAGCATCCCGCATCCCGAGTCCATCGCACACCCTAATTGCTCGGCCCCAGAAACATCATATCCAACATGTTCCTGTCCCGCTCCGCCATCACTGCGGCTCGCCGCGTCGCCGTCTCTCCCATCGTCGCCCGATCCTTCACCACCTCTTTCGTTCGCCGTACGCATTTTGCTCCCCTTGTCCCGCCAATTGCAATCGTCGTATGATGGCTGACCTGTGATTTTTCACTTATCCCACAGGCGATGTCTCCAAGCCCGCTACCCCTAGCGAGCAGGCTGCTGCCCTCGCTGGCACTGCCGAGAAGAAGGTCGGCTCTTACAAGGTCTTGAATGGTACGTTCTACCGCGACCGCTTCGCCGTTGATGGCTTCAATCGCCCATAACCTCGGTCGACCCATTGTGACAACCATGTGCGCTGACAATGTCCACCAACAGAGGTCAAGGCTGAGGAGGACCTTATCGGTCCTGGCGCCGCTCCCGGTACCGTCCCTACCGATCTCGAGCAGGCTACCGGTCTTGAGCGTCTCGAGATTCTCGGAAAGATGGAGGGTGTCGACATCTTCGACATGCGACCTCTCGACGCCACCCGCCTCGGCACGATGGATGACCCCATTGTCGTCCGATCTGCCGGTGACGAGCAGTTCGCCGGTTGCACTGGCTTCCCCGTCGACTCCCACAACGTCAGCTGGCTCGGCGTAAGTTTTTGTCCCGATTAGCCCGGACAGGTCGAGTCGTCTTGCTGACCATAATGCACCATAGCTTACCCGCGAGCGCCCCATTGAGCGATGCCCCGAGTGCGGCAGCGTTTACAAGATGGACTACGTCGGCCCCGAGGATGACCACCACCACCACGCTCCAGAGTTCGAGGAGCCCAAGACCTTCGCCGATTATATCAAGCCCGAGTACCGCTACAAATAAGCGCGACGCGCCCGAGAGTCAGTCAATTCAGGTGGTTGTATTTAGTGTCAAAACTCGCTAGACGAGCGCGCATGGTGCCCAAGGGGGAGACCGTTTTGTGTAGATTAGGGTGCCGATTCCCTGTGTCAATTTAGTAGCTTTCAGAAGTTGATGTTGACCTAACAAGCCATTGGTGTGATGCTTGAAGTTGTGAGACAGTTACTGAAGTTTATGCTATCGTGCAGGCTATGGTATGTGTCGTTCGATGCTCATAGCATCTCCATATGTACAACCTGAGTTGACAGCTGATGTCATACTCATCTCAAGAGCTGTATCATTCAGCCACCCCGTATAACTAGACAAGACATATTCGGTTCTTGCCAATGGCCTAGACAGGAGTCGTCAAGTATAGTATTGGCTTATACCTGAGTTTGTTGACTCGGCCGAATGCAGATGACCTCGACGATTCAGCCTAGGCAGCCGAGCAGAACATGAACGGCTACTCAGCGATTACTCTGTGTGCTAAAACGACATTGTCGACCCCGATGTGATGTGAGGGCCATGTTCCTCTCAACAGAGAAGGATATCTGTATTCTGTTGAATACAGTTGGTCGTACGCCATCATCAGATCGATGCCATACAGCAAGCCACAGCTAGGTCAACCGCTTTACTCAACCCTCATCCTCATCAAAGCTTAGTTTGATCTTCTTAGTCTTCTTCTTCGGCTTTCGGTTCTTGGCCTCATCCTGACCCTTGTCCTTGTCTGAATCTCTCGTGTCGCCTTTACCGTCAATCTTCAAGTCGGCGTCATCCTCCTCCGCGGCCTCACCAACGACCTTGCCGACTTTTCGTTTCCTCCCGCCAATGGCAGCCTTACTCTCCGGCTCCTTCGTCGGTGCCTGCTCTTCCGCGGCTACACCGTACTCCTGGTCGTCTTTGACAGTGCCGTCCTTGTCGACCTCGAGGTTCACGACGTTGCCGTCTTCGTCCACGACGATGGGCACATCTTCGGCCTCTTCGCTGCCAGATCGCTTCTTGGCTGATCTTCGCTGCGCGGCGAGTAGAGGGTCCGGACCGGATTGGCCGGCAGCTCTGGCGCGTAACGCGGCGAGAAATGGCGGTGCTGATGAGTCGTAAGATAAGTTCTTGGAAGTGATTTTCGGAGGCATTTTGAGGCTCCTGTCGGCTACCTGAACCAGGTGCCTTGATATCACAAAATCTTGTCCCAAAACTCTAGCCTTCTTCTAAGAGGTCGTCAGTCGTTCAGCCTCACTAATCCGCAAAGCAACTCTATCGGCTGTTATGGATATATGGAATCTGCTATGGCCACAGCCGCAGCTCAAAAACCTCCAAGCCTCATTCAGATCTCAAAGTAGCCAGAAATTGCTAGATCCCCATGCATGGGGTTGGGAGGGCATGGGGCGACCGGATGTGTGCGCGAAGGATTGGCTACGGAAAGTGGGTTGAGATAACGAACGGGTGGTAAAATGGTGCATAGGAACCAGGAAAATATGCAGATTCCCTGATGTCAAAAGCCGCCAAATGCTCGCTTCCCAAATGCCACTAAATCATAATTAGGCTTGGGCCTACATGCAGCATGGGTGGCGGTCCAACCCTTCTTCACTGGAACACCTGCCGCAAGAGCGACGGGAATATTGGAAAGCCCTTTCCAGGGGGCTTGTGGTCCCGAGCGGATTATCACATGTTCCGTCCATCAAACCAACCACAACTGTCACATCTCCCACTTGTGATTGGATTACAGCCTCATCCAGGCAACCCCTGCATCAACAGGGATTTGTGTTTAGTTCTTCCTTGGAAAGAGAATGTCGGATTGAACAGCAAATAGCAAACTCCTAATGCTTTTATTGGCGTTTCCCAATCGAATTCATTCCTCGTCATTGCATCACCACCTTCATTTTTGCCCAGGTGCATAGCACGTCTCCCTTGGACCTTCCCTCGCCATTCTATACCACCTCATTTTTTCCTCCTTCATTTTTCACTGTCTCGATTGTTGGTCAAGGCTTTCGCATCCACTGTCTTAGTGTATGAATCGCCATTGATTCGCCCTTGTCTGTCACTATCCTCCTCCTGGTAGATGCCAAAGGGGGTCCACTGTCGCTGTTACGCGTCAGTGACTTTCATATCCTGTTTTCAAAGAACGTGGTCCCTGCCGGTCGTTACCCTTTCCACCTGGACGCCGTCCAGCAATCACTGCCGATCCGTTCAATCCCTTTCGAAAAGATATCTCGAGTGTCTCAAAACACAACGATTCTACCATACTTTGGCGCATAACGGCCAACATTTCGACTGCTCCGGCATTCGCTTTGACGCCAAGCTTCCACTAGCTTGAGTTCTGTTCGCCACCACCGGACCTTCTGCCTTTCCGCTGGCCGTCGCAGGCGCCACGACACGGCGCTTTTCATGTCCTCCAGACCTCGACTGCTTTCAATCTTAACACCTGCCGAAGTGGTAGGTATTAATACACCATGGACTTGATCCGGAGGGCCACCAAGGCGGCGCCTAGCGAATCTCCCTTACAACTGCCCGTCGATGAGAAGAGAGGCTCTAAACGAAGGAATGCCGACTCTCGAACCGCCTTTTTCAGTCGGCCATTACGTCTACGGGGGAACTCGACAATCTCGGTGCCTCTAGGTGTTGTTATCTTCTTTCCTATGCTTGTATTGATTCTCATCTTTACTCTGTTCGTCCGTCACCCAAGCTCTCCGGCCAAATTCTTCATTCCAGGGGGTGCTCCCCCGGCCATGCGGTATGTAACAATTTCTTTAAACCTTCAGTAACACTTTGCTAACATGTTGTTGAACCGGTAGAAAAATCAGCGAAAAGTATGACAGAATCTTCCAAGAAGGCTGCGCACAACCCGACACCAGCCAACCTCGAGCGAATGCTGCATTCGTGATACTCGCCCGGAACAAAGAAATCGATGGCGTCATTCAGTCCATCAAGTCACTCGAGCGACATTTCAACAGATGGTACAACTATCCCTATGTTATCCTCAATGATGGAGACTTCGACGACAATTTCAAGAATACCGTTCTCAACCACACTTCTGGTACCGTCGAGTTTGGCAAGGTCGGGCCGGATATGTGGGGGTTTCCAGATTGGCTGGACCCCAGAGTAGCCACTGAGGGCATTGCAAAGCAAGGTGATGCCGCTGTCATGTATGGTGGCCTGGAGAGCTATCATAAGATGTGCCGCTTCTATTCTGGGTATGTTAATTCACAACTCGTGACAGTCACGCTAACGGACCCAGCTTCTTCTTCAATCACCCCCTGCTACTCAAGTACGACTGGTATTGGCGAGTTGAGCCCGAGATTAGCTACTTCTGTGATATCACCTAGTATGTGGCCTATATTTATCCTGTTTGATCTATACTGACACAATGTAGTGATCCTTTCCTTAAGATGATCGAACACAACAAGACCTACGGTTTCACCATTGCCGTCAAAGAGCTCCGCGAAACCGTACCTAACATCTTCCGATACGCCTCTGCCTACAAGAGACTAAACAATCTTGCCTCCAAGGGACTCTGGGAGATGTTTATCGAACCACCGGATGATGAAGAGGACGCTCCTCGGGATAGCGCAGTTCCTGCTCCCGATCGGACGCTATGGGATGCCTTTACACGAAAGCCTAAGCCTTTGATCGACCCCGAATCTATGGAGGGCGAAAAGTATAACATGTGCCATTTCTGGTCCAACTTTGAGATCGCCAAACTCAGCTGGTTCCGTAGCAAAGAGTATCAGGACTTCTTCCAGATGATGGACCGGAGTGGTGGCTTCTGGATGGAGCGAGTAAGTTAAAGAGTTTTCGGTGTTCAAGGATCATATCTGACATCATCTAGTGGGGTGATGCCCCTATCCATTCACTCGCCGCTGGTGCTTTGTTGGGTGTCCAGGACATCCACTACTTTCGAGACTTTGGGTACCGGCATACAACAATTCAGCATTGTCCGTCAAATGCTCCTGGAAAGCAGCTTAGCCGTGAGCCATTCCTCGAGAAGACGACATTTCCCGAACGACGTCGCATCGAAGAGGATGACTATTGGGAGCATTGGGACGATGAGGCCGAGGGCGGGATTGGCTGCAGATGTCGATGCGATAACGACGTTGTCGATGTCGAAGGCAAGGAAGGCTCTTGTCTTGCGGAATGGGTCGACGTTGCTGGCGGCTGGGCTCACGCACGTTGATGTTGGGCTTTGATAATATGCAAGACCTGGAAGCGTTTGAGACGAAAATATCTAATCGGGCGTCTATGAACGCCTATTCATCATGTTCCGACAGGCATGAACGACTTTGATTCGAGACGGGGAAATTCACAGCCGGGGGCAGGCGAAAAAAAGAGGAGAGGCGTTTTGTTTTGCAAGGGAGGCTTGGGCCTTTTTAAACCCCTGATATTATTCTTTCAACTTGGACCCCGACTCGGAGAGACTGGGACATGGTACACGCATTTTGGAGGTTCTGTTTGAAAAGGGTTTACGGCACAATGGTCCTGTCGTTTTGTTCGATAGATTTCTCCAGCCTGCATTTCTGGGCATTCTACCAAGAGATGTACTAGTACTTGGGCGTTGACGATATAAACAGGATGGAGCGAGTTCGCGTTCCTAGAATTTCACGGCCGCCTAAAGCAGCGAATTGGCTCCCAGCTGGTGTCTCTTGGTGGTATTTGAGGGATGGCTATGTTTGAGTGACTAGGCTTCATCCGGTCCAAACTTGATGAAACTCCCTGTTGGCAGGTCTAGATCTTAGCCACAAGACTTAAGCCTGTTTCTTATGAAGTTGATGTGTGGTCGCTTTTTATCTATGTCGTGCTCACAAGGCAGATTCTTTCAGCTGGGAGAAGTGGCGTTGGAGTCCTCAAACTAAAGCTGACTAGCAAAGAATAGCACAGCCACTCATTCTCCAATAGTCTACAGATATTATACAACTAGGACTTGTGATAGGCATTCCTACAAAACTCAGGACTCTGGGTTTTCTTCATAACTGCCATTCCCTACGCGTATCACCCTAAAATATTTCCTGCATCTTCTTTCAACTCTTTCATTTCTCCCCAAATCACAAATATGGAAACTCTCGGACGAATATCACAATATCTCTTTGGCCCAACCGCTCCAGCTAGGGATCCATGCGGTCGAACCGTACAAATCATGTCTGACCTTCATCTCGAACTTAACCGGCAATATTCAACATTTGAGTTCCCCGTCAAGGCGCCATTACTCGTTCTTGGTGGTGACATTGGACGTTTGGTCGACTATGACATGTTTTTGGGCTTCTTGGCTCGTCAGACGGATCGTTTTGATAGAGTGTTTCTCGTGCTGGGTAATCACGAGTTCTACGAGATGAGTTATGAGGATGGTGTGGAAAAGGCAAAAGAACTGGAGAGGGAGGAAGTGCTGCATGGCAAATTGACAGTGTTGGATCGCAATCGCTGGGATGACCCACACTCCAATTTGACCATTGTGGGCGCTACGTTGTGGGCAAACATCGCTCCCTCGGCAGAAGACATCGTCACCCTCCGCGTATCCGACTACAAACTCATAAAGTCCTGGTCCGTCGCCAAACAAAACACCTGCCACGCCCGAGACCTCGCCTACCTAACCACAACCCTCACGTCCCTCAACGTCTCTTCCCAACGCACCGTTCTGGTAGTAACACACCACGCGCCCTGCATACACGGGACATCAAGACCAGAGCACGTGAAGAGCCCGTGGAAGACGGCTTTCTCGACAGATGTCTTGCAGAGGAGTGAGTTTATCAAGGGCGTTGCGTGCTGGATGTTTGGGCATACGCATTTCACGACCGAGTTTATGAATAGGGGTGTGAGGGTTGTGGCGAACCAGAGGGGGTATGTTCTTGGATATAAGGGGCCGGAGTTGGATAATACGAGAGGGTTTGATGATGGGAGAGTTATTGAGCTTTGAGGGTTTACTGGTTTCAGATCAGTGCGATTGGGTACCTACCTACTTAGGTACCTAGTAAGGCTACGGAGTTTATAAATTTCGTTTTTGATGATGGGGTAAGTAAGCGTGAGTGACAGTAGTAATTATAGAACGGGCGCCCGTTTCAAATTGAGTTGACTCAGAGACCTCTTTATAACAACCTAATTATTGCATTTGACAATTCAGTCTCCGCATAAGGCGATCCAAAGCAACTGCAAACTGTCCATACTCTATAATTCTACAGAGGCCATCTTCCTTTGGGACGTGAATAACAAGTACAGTGAAATGTTCCTTCGCTCCGAATATGCATCTATTAAGATTCGATAGCAGTATGGTACGTGTATTAGTTTCCTAGTTATTCACCAGTGCCGAAAAGACCGAAAAGACAGGAAAAAGTGTGAATGGAGCATCACGCGTCTCAATTGAACACTCCCGGCCAGACGCGAAACCACGTGACTCTGCATCTCCCATTCCCAATTCAGCTGGGTATCCACCCAAGATTCAACAGCAACCCTTCGAAAAATTGGTCTCATAGCTTGCGACAGAGTAGCCTCCAGTGTGACAGCCACGGCTCCTCCATCGACAATGCCTCCCCGAATCTCCCCTCTCAGCGCCTCCCTGTGCTGCAGGGCATCGGTCAATGCTCCCGTCACCTCCTTGACCGCCTATCTCACTGGCCTCTCTCTCCAGACCCGTCATGCCTCTATCCTGGGCAGCCTCGCCAACAACCCCGGCGCCATTCATATCAAGAAGCGAGTCGGTCGCGGTCCCTCCTCAGGACATGGAAAGACCTCTGGTCGTGGTCACAAGGGTCAGAAGCAGCATGGAAAGGTCAACCCTTGGTTTCAGGGTGGTCAGACTCCTTTGATCGTCAAGCATGGTCGAAAGGGTTTCAGTAACTTGTACGGCTCCTCAACTTATCTATCAATTTCACGGGACTTTGGGCACAGTTGACTAACACATATGCAGCCGTGCTCCTCAGATGTCGGAAGTGAACCTCGACCAAATCCAAGCCTGGATCGACCAAGGACGAATCGATCCCACGAAGCAGATCACCCCCAAGGAATTGATCGAGAGCGGCCTCGTCGGCACACTTAAGGATGGTATCAAGATCCTTTCCCGTGGCGCCGACGGACTCAAGCAGCCCATTGACGTTATGGTTTCGCGTGTTTCGGCTGGAGCCATTGCCGCCATCGAGTCGGCAGGCGGCAAGGTTCTGACCCGATACTACACTAAGCTGGCCATCAAGCGGCTCTTGACTGGCGAATCTGTCAACACTGACAAGCCTTTGCTTCAAGGCAAGGAGCACGTTGAGACTGTGCTCGAGGCCGCTCGCAAGCATCCTTTCCGACACCGTCTGCCCGACCCTACCAGCCGTGAGGATATGGAATACTACCGTGATCCCGCCCACCGCGGCTACTTGAGCCACCAGCTCGCACCAGGAGAGTCGCCCAGTTTGTACTTTAGGGTGCCGGGTGTTACCAAGATCAAGAGCGCTGTCAAGAAGGAGAGCAAGACCACCGAGGAGACGCTGTTTTAAGAGTGAAGGACAGGAGAACCTGGGGAAGGATTGTATTATACCGGGCCAAGCGCAAATGCTTGGATGTGATAACAATAGCTTTGTACAATCAATTGATCTGATTTGCGTCAGGATTGCTTTAATTAACGATCAGATCTGTTTACATAAAGAACACTCTCCTGACTGCCAAGCCACATAAGGATTCCGCCACATCATGGCAGGTGCGGCGTGGCGCAACGTGCGACAGGTACGTACCGATGTCCACAGGAGCTTTGCCTTGATGTCGCAGCACCCAGTCTTCTCCACTTCCAATGACTTCACCAACCTCTCCAGTTGCCTCTCAATTCATGTGCATCTTGGTGTTATAGCCGCTGCATTGCTTGTTGCCTGTGCTGTAGTATCCGCAAAAATAAATTCCAGCTTTCTTTGACGGTTGGGACTTGTGCAACCGCCTGGTAGCCGTTGCAGCAGCGTCGCATCCTCGATTACGAATCCCTCTGACGCCGGGTTCTGGATCTGCAGCCACCACTGACGAGTAACGCGACAAGACGGGATCGACGACGATAAATCCGATACGCGGCGCGGAATACTCATACAACATTATCTTCAGCGACTTTACTAATCTTTACAATGTCTCTCTTCGGATCATCACCGACTGAAGATAGCCCAGCCGCGAGCTCGCAGATTGGTCCAGCCCGTCGCTCAGGTGGTGGTCTTTTTGATGATGAAAGTTCCTCAAAGCCATCTTCTGGTGGCCTCTTTGCCGACGACCATGACTCTGCAGACTCACCATGGGATTTGCCTACCCCGCGCAAGCAACAGAGCCGTGCCGACATGATCCGCAACCTGCTCCCGGCGAGCGACGTTCCCGACACTTATATCGATGTGTTCGATACGGTGGTGCGCGAAGACGGCAGCAGCGGGCGGGCGACATCGGGAGGCATTGCTAAGCTCTTTGCTACTGCTCGACTTGGCACCGATGCTCAGGCTCGTATCATGTCGATCGTGGCTCCTGAAGGCGGGGATGTCACGCTTGAGCGGAATGAGTTCAATGTGCTTTTGGCACTGGTAGGCCTTGCGCAGGAGGGCGAGGTCATCAGCCTCGACGGCGTGGATGAGCGACGTAGACGTAAGTTTTTAACTACCCGAGCTTCCTTCCTTCTCCCCATCAGCATCATTTTCCGCGCATGAAACAATATCTATGCCAAGGATTGCTCTCGTTATCGCAGCGCTTTATCACCTTGCGCCCCTCTGGTTACATATCCCCGGCCTCTGGTGGAGACACTACTTGATCCAGCTAATAACTCATTTCACTCTCAGATCTTCCACAGCCCAAACTTGCCGGCCTCACCGCAGAACCTGTTCTGGCACATGTTGCTGAGCTATCTGCAAAGCCTCCCCAGACGCCTGCCAAAGACACGCCGCCTACGCCTAAGCAGCCCAAGCTGCCGCGGCCCGTCATGGACGACCCCGAGGACGACCCGTGGAATACTCCCGAGATACACAAGACGCATAACCACGAACCTACGAAACCCAACGGTTCCCAGAGTCATGACACGAATGGCCATGCGAGCTTTCACAACACGCATGAGGAGCCGTCAATCGGTACCGCCGGAACCTCTCAAGTCGCCTCACCGCCAGCTGCGCCTGTCAATGGTGGAAGGCAGTCCAGCAGCCAATCTGCCGCAACTTCCGGGGGCTGGGGCGGCTACTTCGACGGGCATAACCCTTCTGTGCCTGGTTTTGGCGAATCGCCTTCTGCTCCCGAGCAGAACCCATTCGGCGGCGCGCCCCAACGCACGCCCAGCAACAATCCTCCCCCAGGTCTCCAACATCATGCGACCAGCGGCAGGTCGGGCAGTGGCGTGGAAGAGAGCGTTCTTGTTGTGTTGATGCCTGAGAAGGAGGGCATGTTCATGTTCCAGCACCACAACTACGAGATCTCGAGCCTGCGACGTGGAAGCAAGGTTGTCCGAAGATACAGCGATTTTGTCTGGCTTTTGGACTGTCTCAACAAGAGATATCCTTTCCGAGTTCTGCCTCTGCTCCCCCCAAAGCGTATGGGCGTCAATGGAAGCCATTTATCCAACGACAGCCTCTTTATTGAGAAGCGGAGGAGAGGTCTGGCTAGGTTTCTGAATGCCCTTGTGAGGCACCCAATCCTGAGCCAGGAGCAGCTGGTTGTGATGTTCCTAACGGTTCCTACTGTAAGTTCCCTCGCCCTCATCAGTTATAGTCGATGCTCAAGCTGACGTAGCATCAGGAACTGGCCGTTTGGCGCAAGCAAGCCACGATATCCGTCCAGGATGAGTTCACCGACCGACCACTTCCCCCCGGCCTTGAAGACTCGCTCCCTCCCACGCTGGAGGAACTCTTCTCACGAACACGCGTTGGTGTCAAACGCTCTGCCGAGCTTTATATCAATGTCTGTAACATTATGGATCGTCTCGTTAAGCGATCGGAGGGTGTGGCAGCCGACCACGCCCGCATCGCTATGATTCTATCCTCTCTTACCGAGTCTTCATCCGATACATACGCGACAGACACGAATGAGGTTCCTCTTCTCAACGATGGCCTCGTGGCGATGAGCAAACATCTGCAAACTTGCCAGGCTCTCATGGAGGACGAGAGTCGGGGTTGGGACGAGGGCGTGCTGGAAGATCTCAAGCGCCAGCGTGATGCTCTCGTGAGCGTACGGGAAATGTTTGACCGAAGGGAACGGCTCGACAAAGATAATATTCCCCAGCTTGAACGTAGGATTCTGGCCAACGAGACGAAGCTGGCCAACCTCAGATCCAAGCCCGAAGGCATGGTCAAGGCTGGTGAGATTGAGAGGGTAGCCGAAAACATCATCAAGGTCAGTATTCTCGAAGCAATCTGCAATTATTCTTACTAACTGCGTGAACTCTAGGACAAGGAATCCATCGTCCAGCAACACAACAAATCCATCTTTGTCAAGGAATGCATCCGCGACGAGCTCATCACGTTCCAGACGACGCAGTATCACGTCAGCCGCTGGAACCAGGACTGGGCTGGTGAGCGCGTCAAGTACGCAGAGATGCTTGCCGATAACTGGCGACGATTACTCGACGAACTCGAAGGCATGCCGTTGGGCGACTAGAGTCCGCCAGAGAGCCACCGGGCGTCTATCGTCAGTCACTGTTCCACAGTGTCTCTAGAGCCAACCAAGTGGAGAGATATGAGATGGTAATGGGGTTATATCGGAGCGAACAGTCAGAACTCTCAAGTCATTGTTTATAAGTTTTCAGGATTTCATTTTTTTCCTACCCTTTTTGGTTTATTGTTGTGCTGCAAAGAGTAAGAAGTCATACGCATACGGAGAAAGTGGGAAAAGGGGAGGTCAAGAGGAGGCAAAGGCGACGTAGTTGACTGCGCGATACCCTTCATTCGTTTCCGTTTGCGTTTTGTTGTTGTTTTTTTTCACCGGTCTAGATGGGAAATTTCCTTGTTGTCGATAATAGAGATCCAAGACTGTACACTGTATATCATTGGTAGTGTTTACGAACCTGAAGTCATCGTTTGGTTCAGAATCATCAGTATTAGTAACAGTCGTACATTTACATCCATTCCGTGTCCCATCACCATTGATCAGTAACAGCACCGCGACTCGCATCACTCACCAATCTCGCATACTTTGCCAACACTCCTCTCTTGACCCTCGGCACAGGCGGCTTCCACTCCTTCTTTCGTCTCTCCATCTCCTCATCCGCAACAGCGACATCAATCCGGTTTCGCACTGCATCAATTGTAACCTCATCGCCATCCTGAACAAGCGCAATCGGTCCTCCGAGAGCAGCTTCAGGAACAACATGGCCTACAATGAAACCATGAGACGCTCCGCTATATCGTCCGTCCGTGACGAGTGCCACGTTGGTCAGGCCAGCACCCATAATCGCCGCTGAGGACTTGAGCTGCTCCGGCATGCCCGGTCCGCCGACTGGTCCTTCGTACCGCACGATAATGACGAGGTTGCCGTCGTCGCGGTGGATCTTACCGGCGTCTAGTGCTGCGGACAGCTCGGCCTCGCTGTTGAAGACTCGGGCTGCGCCGGTGAAGGACAGGCCTTCCTTGCCGGTGATTTTGGCAACTGCTCCGCCGGGGGCAAAGTTACCGTGTAGGATACGGATGTGGCCGGATGATTTGATAGGGTTGTCGAGAGGACGGATGATCTGCTGACCAGGGTCAAGAGAGGGCCAGTCGGCGACGTTTTCAGCAAGTGTCTTTCCCGTGATAGTCATAATGCTACCGTCGAGAATGTTCTTCGCAACGAGCATTTTAATCACCGAGGGAGTTCCGCCGACGTTGTACAGATCTTCCATGTAATACTTCCCACTGGGCGCCAGATCAGCCAGGAAAGGCGTACGGTCACTCGCGCGCTGGATGTCGTCGAGAGTGAGATCCACGCCGGCCGTGTTGGCCATGGCGAGGAAGTGAAGCACACCGTTGGTGGAGCCGCCGAGAATCATGGTCAGGACGAGAGCGTTTTCAAAGGACGCGCGGGTCATGATGTCCCGGGGTCGGAGGTCCTTCTCCATCGTTGTGCGGATCACCTGCGCGGCGCGCTCGCACTCGCGGTGCTTCTCGGGGGACTCGGCGGGATAGGACGACGATCCGGGAAGACTTAGACCCATTGCTTCGATGGCGGTGGCCATGGTGTTGGCGGTGTACATACCGCCGCAGGCACCAGCGCCAGGACAGGCATTCTCCTTAATATCGTCCATAACATCCGTACTCTCGCGGCCAGGTTTCCCAGCGTCAGTCTTTGCATGGAGACGACCGTAGTTGTACGCGCCGGCAGCCTCGTAGCAGGTACTGATGTTAATAGGCTTCTCGAGAAGTTTCGAGTGGCCCTTTTTGATAGTTCCGCCGTATATCATGATAAAGGGGCGGTTGTGGCGGGCTGCTGCCATGACTGTTCCAGGCATGTTTTTGTCGCATCCGGGAATGGAGATGTTGGCGTCGTGGTGCTGGGCGCATGTGACGGACTCGATTGAATCTGCAATGATTTCACGAGTCTGAAGAGAGAAGCGCATACCTAGCCGTGTTAACAGCGTTGTAAAGACTGCAGTGTAGGTGAGGATCTTACCTTCGCCGCCCATGGTGATGGCGTCTGATACACCGACAGTGTTGAATTGCCATCCGATCATGTTTTCCTTCTCAATTGAGTTCTTGACAATCTGGCCAAGGTCGAGTACTAAAAGAAGTGTAAGTGAGTGTTTTTACAACTGCACGTTTAGCATGTTCACTCACGATGAGTACTAATAGGCAAAGTCAGCATAAGAACAGTAGATTTGGGTATTATCAGGTTTCAACTTACTTGCATGGATTTCCCTGCCACCAAACCGTCGCGATACCGACCTGAGGAGCATTCTTCATCTTGTCCTTGTTAGGAACACCGGCTCCGTAGAGCATAGCCTTTTCAAAGGTCAGAATTGGGTCCGAGGCTTTGTATGTTGAACAAGACGTTACCTGAGCACCGGGGTAGTCATGCTCGCGAGTGAGTTTCGTCGACCACCTATTCAAAGGTCCACCGGGAGGGAGACAAGGGAACGGGATGTAGTCTTTGTCCTGCTTGGGATCAACAGTCGGGACAGAGCTGGATTCAGCCATGATTGAAAGTGATTTTTTTCGTTTATGAGATATACTAATCGAAGGAGAATCTAGAGTCCTTAAATCGTCCTCACATTCACAGTATTGTAAGAATCAAGTTCCATAAGCGAAGTCGGCCCTCCCAACGCGGGGGAAGCGGTTGTGGTTCATAGTCAACATGTTCGATCGCCTATGGTTGAATCGAAAAAGCGGAGAAAAGAAAGTTAGGACGACGATGACGGAGATTCATCCAATCCTGTTCGTTTTGATAATAAGCCCCAGGAAAGCGGGGGAATAAAAAGATGGAGGAGGAGGGGGTTGGATGTTGTTATCCATCAAGTCAATGGGCAAGTGATCTTTCCAACTGAACACATGCAAGTTATTACAGATGATAAAGAGTCTTGATATTCACCACGATAGCACACAGATACGAAAACACAATGATTTCCAAGAACCAACAAAGTAAACTATCAACTACAGACACCTCATCCTCTCCATCAGGGTAACATTTCAACGAAGGGGAGGGGAATGCCTAACTCATGAATCTTGCGTTTCCCCCTCTTCTCCATCTTTTCTAACCTATCGAATAGCATCTCTCGCTTTACCAATGCCGAACCCGGAGGACGAAACGAAACTGAATAATAGCCGCCGGGACAATCTCCACTCCGGCCCGCCGCCCGGCCCCGATGTTTTCGGGCATCATGGTTCAAATGCAGGGGAGATTAATGATGCGGTCGGTGCTTCACTTTGATTTCTGACTATGAGTGAGTGTACTTGGAAAGTAATCAACAGATTTGTTGAGAATGGGTTATGTACCGGTAACTGGTTATGTCAGCCTATGCCGTTGAGCTGCATGAAGTACATAACCATCTCATACAAGCTGGCTTTGTGATAATACGGTTGCCATTAACTACGATCAGTACAACCCAGCAGCATCTGATGATCCTACGCCCAGCCTACAATCCCAGCTCCCCTACAAACTCACCACGCAGATCTATACCTTTCAAGATAGCCATCAACAGTACATGACCCGAATGTATCACCATGTCCAGCATCTTCAAACAACCCCCTCAACCTAGCATCCGTGTCGATCCTCGGTTTCATCCCAACATTACACAATAAGCGATTTGTATAGACATCATGCAATTCACATACGCGTCATGCAATTCATATACACTCACAGGCCAAGTTTGAAAGAGAAATTATATTCCATTGGTTTTTATCGCCCACCAGCTTTTACCGCCAGCAAGACCCTATGTAGGAAAAAAAGATGTTATCCACCACCATGGCTCCCTAAGTTTGAGAGTATATAGAGGAATTGATTGTGAGGTTTTTTTTTCATCACCATAATTTCGTCAGTCCTTCAGGGAAGAGAATTTGCCCAAAAAAAAAAAGGAGAAGGGGAAAAAATAGGACTGTACATGTTGTGTGAAGTGTCGGGAAAATAGATAAAGTTGGAAGAAATGAGGTCAGGAGACTGAGATGAGAAAACGAAAGTGAGAGTGTGAAGGAAAAGAAAGATTCCTGCCTCAAAAAGGCCGATCCCATGTCTCGAGATGCACAACGGTAGACGTGTTTCCTCCAGGTCTCCCCATCCTCGACTCATCTGCCCTTCATGCCGTGTAGCAGATGTCGTGCACCCCAATATGTCCTTTTTTCCCCCTCCGCCAGGTTCATGAGATGAAAGCATCCCATCCATTAAACAATACTTGTCTCGCAAGAGTGAGGAGTAAAAAGAGCAAGAACGTAAACGGAATGGCAACGGTAAAATCGTCAAAAGGGGAGGTTGTCGTCCGACAAGCCCACCTCCCCTTGCTCTGCTTTTGTTGTGGAGAGCTGTTGTCAATAGAAAGAAGAAGAAGAAAAAAGGCCGTGAGACACAACTCTTATCCTAGAGGGTGCCGTGGCAGCAACGCAGTAGAAGAGAAATCGGAAAGAAAAAAGGTGCGTTTAAACATACGCGGGAGACAAGGGCCGCGTGGCTCTCAGTCTCCCCATCTATCCCAGTCCCATCACCAGCCTGAAGATGGAGATAAGACTCCGGCATGTGTTGGGTGGGCGTTTAGTGAGCCATCTGCACGACACCAAAACGCTCCTGTTCCATTCTCCTCACCATGTCCCGATCTCGAGCAGTCCGAGGGTCGGCGTCAATTCCCAGGATAGATGAGATCCGAGTCTTATCCTGTCCCTTGGGTTGTGTCTGGGCATCACGCTCATAGTTTCCGGGGCTGGAAAGGGGCGTAATGGGCGTGATGGTGGAAGGGCTGCAGCATGTTCCCGTCATCCATGCCTGCTCGAGCACCGTTGGGGAGACGTTGGGGCCGTACTCGTGAGCAATGGCTGTCCAGAAAGAGGAGCGGTGGGCAGAGTAGATGGAGTGAAGGCGGGAGAGGTCGACATGCGAGGGCGTGTGGGCCGGGCCTGAAGGGGCAGGGATGCCGGAGCAGTCGAGGCGGAGGGGAGGAGTGGTTCGGTGGTGAGATGCTCCACGGTGGAAGGAGGCGGAGGAATCGTTGATGGGGGAAACGTAGCTCTGGCTGGATGCTGAAGGGGGGGCGAGAGCCATGGCGCTTGGCTTGGGGAGGATGGAAGGTAGCCTGGGGGCCTCGCTTGGGCCAACGATGCTAGGAAGTTGGATGCAGTTGGCATTGGAGAAGTGCGAAGGTGGCGGGCTATAGCTGCGAGCACTGCCAGGGGGCGAAGCTGAACGGGAGATGGTCTCGCGAGCTGGGCTTTGAAGCGTCACGTGGACGGGGATGGGGTGTTCGTTGGAGGTGCCTGATGAGACGGAGGCGGCCCTCTTGCGTCGATTGCTGCCGTGGGAAAGCTGATGATAATGGAGGCGGCACGCAAGTTCTGTCTTTTTTAGATGTGCTGCAATGTACTTGTAGGGCATCTTCTGGAGTCGAGTCTGGATGAGATATGCCTCCTGTAGCGGGTGTTAGTTGAGTGCCCAAATCATGAACGTCACACCCGTGAATCAAACCGACCTCGTCGTCACTCCATGCACGTCCACCGCCGGTGGACGAAGCCTTGCGGGTCTTTGTCACACCGTAGTCGTGGCGGTCGATGACATCCCGAGACGGGATGTAAGGCGCAGTGGCCTGAGCTGTCTGCTGTGAAGGCATGTTTGAGCTCACAAGTCCGAATGGTCCTTGTGTATACCAAAAGTGAGTCTGGTGGATATCCTGGAGAATTGAATAGATTGCAGTGAGTGTGCAATTGGAGTCGTAAAGTAATTTGATTGCTTGCGTAAATGATGTGTCCTTCGAGGGCAGGCGGAAGCAGTCAAACCACGCAGGCAAGAATCGAAATAGATCGGTATCGTTGTTATAGAGATATCAATGCCGGATGATGTTATTTTAACCCGCGAGATGTTCCACTCTCGAAATAAAACCGTGTACAACCAGTTATACGAATGATGTCGAGAAAGTAAGACGAATCTGTTCAACAGACGGAACAGGTCGTAATGTTCAGAGGGTTGAATGTAAGAAAAAGAGTATGGCCACGATGGTCAGTTGTGGTGAGCTATTGAGCGTGCGTATATATCAAGGTATCGGGATACCCGATTATTACGACGACTGGAGCAATTTGAAAGAATCGAGTGATGATCTCGTAAGGAGTGTCAGCAGCCAAGCCAGTTGGTCAAGGTTTGGTGTTGTAAAGGAACGTAGTTTTGAAATCGGAAAATGAAGAAAAATGAATGAATGGGTGATGATGGCTCTCGAAGCAGCAAAAAAAGATTCCAAAACGGTAACAGGAAGATTGAAGAAGAAGAAGAAGGGAGAAAAGAAAGACGCAATAGCGCTTTGTGTCCCTGTAAAAAAAGAAGAAAGAAAATGGTTCAAGAGAGGACGACAATCCAGGTGAAGAAGAGAAGAAGAGGAAGAGAAGGAGGGAAGAAGAAGGAAAGGGAAGGATTCAAGTAAGAGGGGCAGAGATCCAGTAGGTTTTTGGTGTAGTACTTTGTACAGTACCGCTACAGCACCTCCGAGCTCTGGCTTCCAGGGCTCTCAGCGAGATCGACAGCGCCCAACCTGCCTAGAGCAGGGACCTAGACGACGACAGGACCTAACTTCTATCCACGTACAAGAAAGCAGCAGGGAGTGAGAGCCAGGCGAGCAAGGGTCAGGGCAACCTAAACAAGGGCCGCTGCCAGATCCAGTATCGAGTCTCCCATGCAGGCCTTGGGCAGATTGCAACGGCCACGACGGTGGTCATGGTTCGGGCCCGGGGTTGCAGGAAGGGACCCCTACCCAAAATTTGACACTTAGAGACTGAAGAGAGACCTCTAGAGTTCCAGACCTTGTTACAAGGACGTTATGGGGGTGAGTTTGATGTGGTGGCCCTGGATGAGGGATGGATACTTGTTTTGCGTTTTGCGAAACCGGAAACAAGGTCAAAGTGCCAGAGAATTGTTTTACTCAACCCACCAGAGCTAAGAGAAGCTAAAGTGAACCCAAACCTGTGACAAGAGTTTGAAATCATTCAAGACGTTTATTGTTTTGGGGCGCCATATCTGTATCAGTAACGTTAGCAATTTACCTTTCATTCTCAAACCGCCGGCTTGGGTCCCTAAACATGCCAAAGGTAGCCGTTCTTAGCTTGACGTTGGGCCACAATCAATAGTCAAGAACGGTGAGTGACATAGATTGAATCGATAATCATCTTAAAGAAATCACATCATGATACGACATCACAGCGGAAACAATAGGGTAAATCATCCACAAGTGTAGCAAACAATAAACAAGGACAACAAGATATAAGATGAGTATCAACGCCACCGATGCCATCGACAAATTCAATCGACGGTGAGATCTATCAAAAACGGAATGTGGAGCGAGCACGAGAAACGCCAACTACAACTACAACTACCTACATCAACAAGGAAAATGAAAGGACCCATAAACTTGCATTTATTAATTAATGAATCACACTACCCCCCTAGCTCGCCGCGTCTCCGTAAGCGAGGGGGAAAAGACAGCTGGTAAACGGAACAGCTTCACAAGGGGAGGGGAGGGAGACAGGCACCCTTGACAGATGAAACGGTCACCACCGCTCGTAGCGTCGCGCTTGTAATCCAAAAAGTTTCGCCTGTGTGATAAACCGCCGGACTGATCCTTGATCACTTTATTACTCTGCCAAAAAGCTCATCGCTCTGGTAAAAAGTCATGATGAGTCTGTTGAAGTAATGTAATATGCGAATACAACTAGATCGAGGTCCATTACAAGCTCATGGCCGTTTCTTGGTGGGGGTGATGGTCTAGAACTGTTTTAGTTGACAGCTCCAGCTATTATCTCTCAAATACAATGTTACTAGTTAGTACGTAGGTAGTAAATAACTACAACTATTGTAGCAATATCTTACTCTCACCTTCGTCTCGAAGCTATCTCATCATCTTAAAGCCCCCTCCTCCGTATCAGACCAGAACCCCAGCGGCGTTGCGTTGCACCAACATCAGCTTCCGGTCTTTTAACATTATCTCACTCTCACTCCCCTCTGTCACTGTGCAGCCACGCGGTCAACCAGACAAGCGAGAAAAAGGAAGAAGGAGAGAGAAAAACAAACACAAGGATTCCCTTTCTGTTTTCGCTGCACTCACCATTGGACAGCCTCCGCGTGGGAAGGGGTGGGACGTGCAGTTCTGATGGTTGTCCTTGGATCCCATGAAGGACCGTGATCTAATGTAACTTGGAGTTTGCGTCTTGTACCTTGCAGTAGTGTGTTTTTACGAGCATTGGTAATAATAAAGTGAGACACCCGTTTTTCCCCTTCGAGCTTCTTTTCATGTGTGTGGATGGTACTACGACGTAGTAATAAAGGTAATATTAGTAGTATTCCTCTACTCGCCTAGCTCCCGGTTGCGTTTTACGTCGTGGGATTTTAACGGGGAGGGAAGAGTGCTATAACACACTTGTTATTATGAAGATCTGACTGATGTGAGAAATATTCCTTCATTACATGTCTCGCATCCTGCAGGAAGGGTCCAAGGCAGGGCGAAGGGCCCTTCCAATGTCAAGTGTTTGGTTTGGTTTGGTTTGGTTTCGAACGGAAACAATACTCAGTTCTGCCCATTCTTCCCGCGTTTTACATTAGCTCGAAAAGTGATTTTTCTTACTCCTTTTTTTTCTTCTTTTTGTCCATCTTTTGTTCCCTCCCAGCTCTTGTTGATGGACCGGGGGGGAGGGGGGGTACGGAGGAACCCCTTGTCGGGTGCAGCTTTCATGATAGGTTGGTGTGAGATATGCCGTCCGTCAAAAGTCGATTCACGTACCATGG
>JABFEV010001513.1:0-13874 GCA_013618395.1 Fusarium domesticum
GAAATGGATTGGTGTGGCCTGGTCCTTTTTCCTGATGTTAAGTCATAATTCTTAGAGGTGCCAGAGGGCAAATCCCGAGTCCCAAATTTTATTTCCTTCAACGTCAAGCATCTCGACCACGTTCCGTCTTCCTGACGCAATTCTCCTCCCTGTCGCCCCTTGGCACCCTTCTCTTGAGGTTTTATTTGCCTAGTCCCGTCCCCCCGACTTTGTTAGCATATCTTCATTTCTCTCTCTCTTGGAGTAGCCGCAGATCTTGTGGTCCTCCGCTTATCGCCGCCCATCTTCGTCACATTGTCGCGGGCAATTAGGCCGCTGCCGGTGTCGCGTCGCGCAAAATCAAGTCTCGCCCGACCACTTCCCACGAAAGAAAGCCCTCCCCCCTCCGACGACCAAGCTTCAAACGTGAAGCCACCCATTTTCCACAGTCGACCGTGAACAAGCTTGCCGGGGCGTCGCGCCAGTAACTGGGCGGCTCCCGTTATTACTCAATTCCCAAGCCGGCACGATGAGTAACCGCCATCTGCCGGCTGGGCAGAATATACAGGGAGGAGTTGGTGGAGTTCCGGGCATCGATATGGCCGGCGGTCCTGGAGGTTCTCGGAGGCGACAGCCGCCTCCGTTCGTCCCCCAGTACCACCATCAGCACATGAATCCCATGTACGCCAACTATATGCCTTATGGAGGACCTCAGCAGCAGTACTATGGGATGCCACCGCAGTACCAGAATGGACAGTATCAACCTGGAGGATATCAGAACGGACAGTATCAAGGTGGACAGTATCAGGCTGGACAATATCAGACCGGGCAGTATCAGAACGGAGGAATGCCTTCGCCTGGCTACATGCCCTACCAGAACTATGCTCGGTCGCCACCTTCTATGCAGCAGTATGTTCCCATGGCCGGCGTGAGCATATCTCCCAGCTACCCTCGACAAGCTCAACAGTCTCCTGCGCTCTCGGCTCCTTACCAACCCCCTCCGCCAGCACCGGCTCCGGTTCCATCCCATACTCCCTCTTCGACCCACTCCTCTCAGCTGCCTCCTCCTCCGACTCCGCCAACCCCGCAGACAATCGAGCCGGCGCCTCCAGTGGCCCCCCCTCGCAAGCCTTCTCCAGTGGCTGAGGAGAAAAAGGAGCCGTTCCGGCCTCCCGTAAGTACTCAGTTGAATTGATGTTACTTGGTGTCTAGTACTAACAATTCGAAGCTGCCCTGGCTTTCGCAACCCGAAGCAGAGTTCCCTACCAGAACGACGACAAAGTCCAGACGACGACGAAGACCGCTAAACGCCGACAGCCAGGCCGTTTCTTTGCCCGGCGAGCAACAGGAAGCTGTCTTTGAGCAGGCCAAGCAAACTCCTGCCCCCGAATCCGCACCGAAAGACTCTGCTGTCTCCCCTCAGCTTTCTACCGTCTCTGCCGCTCCATCTGAGACGTCTGCAACTCAACGTCAGTTGGTTGAAGAGCCAACGCCTGCAACGCCCACATCGTCGACTTCCCAGCAACAGAGATCCCGAGCCAGCACTGCCGCCAGTGCTACTCCCACGGCTTCCAACAAGCCTGGCCGCACTGGTGCTGCTCCAATCCCCGCCCTCCCAGCTCTCCCCAAGGGTGGTCCTAAGGATGCCAAACCTTCCCGTGCTGAAAAGCTGGTGAATGGCGAGGCCACGACCCCGGCAGTGACTCAGAGTACTGCTCCTGCTGATGCTGCGGCTACTCCTGCTGAGCCCGAGGTCGAGTCCGGTTCCGCAGGCGAAGTTACGAGCCCTCCGGCGAAAGCCCCTCCGCCAAGCAGCTGGGCCAAGCTGTTCTCAAAGCCTGTGTCTGCTGCCGCGAAAGCTTCGGGGCCCAATGGCACTGGCCCTAGTGGCACTGCCGTCAACGGCACTGATACGGAGAGAGTGAACGGTGCCTCAAACGGGACATCTGGATTTTCAAAGGCCAATGCCAGCT
The DNA here is from genome assembly GCA_013618395.1 of Fusarium domesticum. Taxonomy (NCBI): domain Eukaryota; kingdom Fungi; phylum Ascomycota; class Sordariomycetes; order Hypocreales; family Nectriaceae; genus Fusarium; species Fusarium domesticum. Next base: position 1,953 of record JABFEV010001513.1, read on the forward strand.
CTGTGGCAGAGGCTATTCACTCTTATCGTGTTGGTGGTAACGACAATATCTCGTTCCTCGAACCTCGCGGTCTCATTAACACCGGCAACATGTGTTACATGAACTCGGTACGTTCCATTATACTTATTCTAAAACAATGTGCTAACAGATCTAGGTTTTGCAAGTTTTGATGTTTTGCGTTCCATTTTATGATTTCTTGACTCTTGTCAGCAAACGAGCTGTTCATAGTTTCAAAAGCGATACTCCTCTGGTCGATGCCATGTAAGTATTGCCGACTTTGTTGGTTCTTGCACTAATTCGTTACAGGATCATGTTTATGCACGAGTACAAGATTATCAAGTCTGCTACTGAGGCTGAATCTCTGCGTCGTGCCCTCAAGAACGAGGAGCTTGAACGTTATGGCGAGCCTTTCACCCCGGAGTTCGTCTACGAAGCTATAAGGCAGCTTCCTCGCTTTGCAAGCATGCGGGTATGTGCTTTCGCAACTTCGAACAAATTTCCACTGACTCGCAATAGCGCGGCCATCAGCAAGATGCAGAGGAGTTTTTGGGATTCCTCCTACAATCTCTTGATGACGAATGCACATCGGTCCTCAATGGCTCTTCGGTTCCCGGTCAGTCAGAGGATGACGTTGCAGCAATTTTCGGAGATGCAGCCGATCCATCTGGAGATTGGCTCGAGGTAGGCCGGAAGCAGCGTGCTGCGGTGACTCGTTCATCTGGCTCCAACTCTTCCAGCCCCGTTACTAGGATCTTTGGTGGCCTGCTTCGATCTGAGTTCCGTGTCCCTGGCAAGAAGGATTCGATCACCACCGAGCCTTATCAGCCTCTCCAGCTCGATATCGGTTCCCCTGATGTTCGCAATGTGGTTGATGCCCTTCGAGGATTAACTCGACCCGAGCGTATCCAGGGCAACTTCAACTCTGAGAGGGGCAAGGACGTCACCGCTACTAAGCAAGTCTTTATCGAGACTCTGCCGCCTGTCTTGATCCTGCACCTCAAGCGATTCCAGTTCGATGCGGAAGGCAATGGCACTGTCAAGATCTGGAAGAAGGTTGGGTATCCCCTGGAACTCGAGATCCCTCGTGAGGTGTTGTCGCGAAAGCGACAGAACCTAGGTGATGGGGCCTTGCCCAAGTACAAGCTTATCAGCGTGGTATACCATCACGGCAAGAATGCTAGTGGCGGTCATTACACAGTTGATGTCCGCCGACAGGAGGGACGTGAATGGATCCGCCTCGACGATACCGTTATTCGCAGAGTGCGAAGCGAGGACATCGCCGAGGGTGGTGAGGAGGAGAATAAGGAACCTCATAAGAACGGGTCCAGTGCTGGAGCCTCGAGCAACAGATTCGGTGCCATGATTAACGAGGACGGGGCGGATGACGACGGCTGGGAGCAGGTGCCTGCTGGCACGACTGGCAACAAGCGATGGAGTAGTGTTGCTAACGGTAACTCCAACGGCAATTCGAATGGGCCTTCCAAGGCCAAGCAGGTCAAGGACAACATCAAAGACAACAAGGTGGCGTACCTGCTATTCTACCAGCGAGTTTGAGGTGAAGGATCTGGGCATGTTCAAAGACTGGCACAGACACTGAGTCTTTCAACCAGTCGGATTATGAAGAGAGGGACATGTATATGAGCTTTCTACGGCCAAGCTGAATGAAGGGAAACACCATCTAGGAGTTGCATGTTGGGAGAATGGGATGTTGAAAATCGGTAATTGATGGATACCCAACGATTCGCTCGGCGCTCGGCGTACGGCGTCGATGCACATATCCCACGGTTTGAAGAGGGTGCAGGAGGGCATACTGGCGACTATGATGCCTTTGAGGCTGAGCAGCCAGTTACAGCGGACAAGCACGAGAGCCGTGTAAGATGTGTAGGTTCTTGAGCTGAGAGAAGCTTCACTCACGTCAAATGAAGCTTCTCGGGATTGCGACGCAAAAGGCTAGTTGGGGTCGGGCTCTTGAAAAAGCCGGATCCAGGTAGTCCAATGTAAAACTAAAATGTCCATGAAATAGTAATTGAACTTGTATGAACGAGTCATTATATGTCACGAGATGGGTATATGTATGGTAATGTGGAAAAAGAAAAGAAGTCGATCAGACGTCTATAAATAGGATACACGGGAACTGTCCAGTCCGTTTGAGCGCCTCCGTGTGCTTCCCCTGGAGACGACTTTGCCTCATCAACCGTCCGCCATAATGCTACATTCCCTTTGACTCCGTCACTTCACAACCGAGCATTCTCCCGGATCGTCTTAGTTCTTGCGGATGACGGCGATGGAGTCGAGCTCGAACTTCTCAGCCTTCTCGGCGGCCACCTCGCGCATGATGGGCTGGAGATAGGGAACGTCCTATTTGTATTCGGTTAGCCGGGTTTCCGGATGACTTTTCGGAGATTCTATTCTCGTCCTGCCGGGAAGTTGCCGGTACGGCCGAGCATTGCATTCGAGGGGGGATATCGTACCTCGGAGGACTTGGTCCACTCATCCTTGGGGAGGAGTTTGTGCTGGTAGCTGAGCTGAACGGCGCGGCGAATACGGTAGACACGCTCGTACGACTCGCGGGTGGAGAGACGGGTAAGGGAACGCTGGGCAATATCGTTTTCCTCCTCGAGAAGATCATCGTATCTGTTCGTCAACCAGTCAGCATGATCCAATTCCACCATCTCCATCCAGAGCCGCCAATATCAAGGTCAATTGGTGTCCCTGCGCATCCGTCTCTCAAGGACGGGGGAAGGGGACAAAAAAATCAAGGAAATTTGCGTACCTCAAGCCCATCTTACGATAACCACTTGCCGATACGTACCAGCTCGCAGCGGGCTTGAATAGCCTAGCGAGCCATGGTCGGCGGAGGATGAAGGGTGCGAGCGAGTACTTGACCATTTTGTCGGGAGGATTGACGAGTTTTGGGAGCGTTCGGGTTGTCGTCGAGATAAATTGAGTGATTATGGGCCGAGCTCGATTGGTAGACGGAATGTCACGTGAGTGATTGATCTAATGTTAAATTGGTGGCCTGTCATTGGGCACCCTTGTCCCCGGCTGTCAGCGCGTCAAGTCTTTAAATCATTCGGCGGTAGTACGTAGGTAGGCAATACAATATGCCGACGTCTATGTGCCTTACTACGTAGTAGGTACATCTATCTACCTATGTATGTACCTTGAATCATCGTGTCATTATGCCGGCAGTGCCACATCGTTTCCAAAACCGTTCTGGTGCTCGTAAGTGAAGAACGTAGCATACACAAGATGGGTATTATTGACATCTGATAACGCATGATAATTAATGTAAATTTTCACCAGGTGCTGCTATAATAGAAACTAGCCAAAGAATTTCTTCTATCGCCTTGCACGCGCTTTGCACACGCCCTGTCAGGCCTGCGTTTTTGGAGATTGCAAGCGTCCTCTCCCGGCTTCTATCATCCACTAACATATTATCAACATCTTCGTTGTAGGAATCCGGGAACTTGGCCAACAAAAGTGCTCCACCGAAACCGGCTTGACGCGGAGTAAAGAGGATCACATAAAGGAGCCATCTAAACCACTCAAAACAGGTTGACAATGAAAAGATAAGGGTAATAAATGGATCTTGGCTCAACAAGTTTCCGTTAAGGAGGAAAAAGGAGCGAGATCAGTGGCCGATGACGGCCGACGCAAAGCCGTCTAGATATTGCGTGCAGCTCGTGATAGTGTCCAGGGTTCTATCGTTATAGCGCTCTCTCATCTATCGCCGTCTCCACTCTACAGGCAGTTGCTTTCTCTTCTCACTTCCACCAGGGCTTCCTCCTTCAACTACTTGCTATTCCTCAACCCTTACCGCCCCTCGCGAATCCTTGAAGACTGATTTAGTTTGCGGGCGGTTTTTCTTCTTTCTTTCCCTCTCATCTATTTCCAAGTCAATGCCGGCGCCAATCGCTAGATAGGCGGGAACGGTCACGGGGAGTAATTCCCCCGCAGTGCGTACCTGTCCGCGAGGGCTCCTATACCGGCACAGACACGAGAGATAGTCAACGACGAACGCATATCTGACGGAAGAGTATCTTTGGGGAGTCGGAACTGGACTTGGCATCACCATCGGCCGCATCGCCATCTCGAGAGGTCGGAACTTTTGGCTATTGAGGCGTCTTCCGTGCCGGCCAGAGGGTATCATTCTCGTCCACGAAATCTCTATCGTCGCCTTCCATCTCCGACAGGCATCTCCGACTCCTACGGACCGGTCGGTTTTTCCCCATTGCAACACAACAAAACGGACTTTCCTCGCCAAGAGAAGGAACTGGGCCAGAGTGCAAACGAAGTACGGGCAGCACAACGCCGAACCGACGAGCGACGAACCACTCGGGTGGTAGTTCAGTGCCCAGAGCGGACTACATCGATCAAACCATCACGTCATTGCCAAATAGCGTAAAAAGGACAAACTTTTCAAGGTGGCCGAGGCGGAGGGGATGTCGTCTCACGAACAGCATTCATCCGAACCCGCCCAGTCTTCTCCAGAGTATGCTACATCTCACTGCGGTCTCGCCCCTACAACCGACGCTTCAATGCACCATTTCATGGCGGTGACCCCGCTGCACCGTTGGGCTTACCAGGCTTCCGACTCGCAATTCAATGCTATCGCGGGTGCCATTGGTGGCTTTACCTCAGGCATTGTCACATGTCCACTCGACGTCATCAAGACCAAGCTTCAAGCTCAGGGAGGCTATGTGGCACTTAACAAGGGCCGCCATGTCGGCCATCCTAGGCTGTACAATGGCTTGGTTGGCACTGCAAGAGTCATTTGGCGGGAGGAGGGAATTCGGGGGCTCTATCGTGGTCTGGGGCCTATTGTGATGGGTTACCTTCCGACGTGGGCTGTGTGGTTTACCGTTTACAACAAGAGCAAGGTGCGGTTAGGAGAAGTCTATGGTAAGTCTACCCTCAATGATTCCGCATTACCAACGGCTCACGGATACTGACGACGGCGCCCCTTAACAGACAACAGCATTGTCGTCAATTTCTGGTCTTCTATAATCGCAGGTGCCAGCAGTACGATAGTGACGAACCCTATTTGGGTCATCAAGACGCGGCTCATGTCACAGAGCCATATCAACCATCATTCGCACGATCATACCTTTCCTAAACCATACAGCACTCCAACAGCACGGCCAACGATACAAAACCCATGGCATTACCGGTCGACACTTGATGCTGCCCGTAAGATGTACACCTCGGAAGGCATAGCTTCCTTCTATTCTGGTCTAACGCCAGCTTTATTGGGCTTGACGCATGTGGCGGTCCAATTCCCGGCTTACGAATATCTCAAGACCAGCTTTACTGGTCAAGGCATGGGCGAGGCGCCTGCCGAGGGTGAGGGCACACAGGTGTTTGGCATTCTTTCCGCTTCTATGATATCAAAAATTCTTGCCAGCAGCGCAACCTATCCTCACGAAGTAATTCGAACACGGCTACAGACTCAGCGACGTCCTATTGCCGGCGAGTCATTTCTCCAGGGTATGGGCGTTTCATCAGGTCGACCCGGGGGACAGCGAGTCGAGGTTGAAAAGCCCAAATACCAGGGCGTTGTACACACTTTCCGGACCATTCTCCGCGAAGAAGGTTGGAGGGCCTTCTACGCTGGGTTGGGAACCAACATGATGCGAGCTGTGCCAGCGGCGACCGTTACCATGTTGACATACGAATACATCATGCGTCAACTAAACGGAGCGAAAGCTGACGCACAAGCAATGTTAGAGGGTGATAACAGAGAACCCTGAGACTATTTCCTAGTACACTTTGAACCATGAAATTCAGACACAAGCGAGGCATTGGAAGGGGGAAGAGCAAATACAGAGTACACGGAGGAGGCTTTCATGTGAGATGATGAGAAAGAGGGAGATGGAGCAAGGCTTAGATACCCTTGGTCGGTTGTAGGCATAGACAAATCTGTTTCATAACAAGGGGGGAAGTTGCAAATGCAATTTTAGGACGGACAGGTTTCCTGTTATTGACAGTTAGCATACAACAGCCAAATCGCATGAAAAGGAATGTATTATGAAGAGTCTTTTGGTTCAGCGTCTGTTGGCACGTTGGCAGGCTGTGTGTGAGTTGATGGTGACATGACATCGAGTATGTCTCACGGATTTGATTGAGCATGCTTGGAACAACTAACTATGGTGTTGAAGAGCTGATGCATGTATTGGTGCTTGAATATGATTGTGAAGTATCAATACCTTCCTAAGCTCCATCTCCATGAGTTTAACAGGTGATTCAAGAAGCGTACGTATGTGCAAGTTAGGAAGTTCTCCTCGGTGCGTGCTCTCCGTTTTTCGGTAACCTGGATGTTTTCTGTAACGACATGTCAGCCTCGATCAGACAGATGAGATGGGTTACCTACTGCTTGATCTCGAGCAGAATGTATAGACGAACGAGTATATCTGTGAGTCATTCAAGTGTCAACGCCTTGTTTTTGCAATGTTGTTGTGGTGAACAGGCTTCTTGTAAAGAAACCACGCCATTCTCACTCACACGAGTAGTACACAAGCCATGCTGAACGCGGCCGCTGGGGCCATGAGCATCTAGAACATGTGTCAGTGTATGTTTTGAGAATGAGATTGGAACTCATCGGATTAAATTATTACCCCAGGTTTCATATTTGAAAATGCAATTAGTCACTTCAAACTGGTAATTGAATGTGATGCTGCTGGCTGGGTTGGTTCCTTCAACGAATGATGGTACCGGGTCTGGCCGTTGAAATGCAGAATAGCGGTATAGTCGTAATTGATGCATAGAGATGATCGAATATGTATTTATCCGAGCGAGCTTGCTTGCCAAGTTTTTAGTTCTCCCCCGGACATAGACAGCCTACTATGTGAGTGACAGAAATTGACTTATCTAAGCGAAGTCCTTTGGTCCGTGCCTCAATCCGTCAGGCTTGGTCCAAGCTCTCGGGAGCTTGACACTAGAGCATGTCGCCATGATTGGGTGCGCGCGCAATAGACATGGGGGCACAGTTGCTGTTGCTCTTCTGCCAAATGCGACTGCGACGGCCAAGCTACCCCAAAAGAAAGGCACCCAACCTCGTCTCCTTCATTCTGACACGAAACCTCCTGTGTCTGCTCTTCCCTTTTCGCATCTACATATCGCGCATCCCGTCGTGTTTATATATTTGAGTTGACATCCTTCCTCCTCCCCAAACCACAGCTTGTCGCAGAACCCCAAATCCAGTCGCAAACAAAACTCGCATGCCTTTTTCATATCCCCGAACTTGCCCACCATGAGTAATATGACACTTCGAAAGCGCAAGGCCCCCGAGCCTCCTGCGCCCGCGCCCGTGGCCGCAAAGAAGAAGACTCCGGCCAAGAGTACAAAGCCCACGGCCAAGGGCGCAAAGACTTCGGCAAAGGTCAAGAAGGCCGCTGCCAAGGTGGTGAAGGAGGCTGAGGAGGATAAGCCTGTGGAGGAAGTTGTCGAGGAGGAGACTGAGGATAAGCCTGAGGTGAACGGTGAGCCCGAGGAGGCCAAGGAGGAAGAAGCCAAGGAGGAGGAGGTCAAGAAGACAAAGAACAAGGGCGGCAAGCTCGAGGTTGGAGATGTCATTGACCTCGCTGACTTTGGCGGCGAGATTGAGACCAACGACGGCGAAAAAACAAGCCTGAAGAAGCTCGTCGACGAGAGCGAGTCTGGTGTCGTTCTCTTCACCTATCCCAAAGCATCCACTCCTGGCTGTAAGTCCTGACGTCTTGTTCGCTCAGCAACGCACGATACTGACTACTGTCACCTGTAGGCACCAAGCAAGTCTGCTTCTTCCGTGACTCGTACGAGCCCCTCACAGCCGGAGGTCTTGCAATCTACGGCCTGAGCGCCGACTCGCCAAAGGCCAACACGACCTTCAAGGAGAAGCAGAAGCTGCCCTACCCTTTGCTCTGTGACCCCAGGGCGACCCTCATCGAGGCCATTGGTCTGAAGAAGGCGCCCAAGGGGACACAGCGTGGTGTCTTTGTCATTGACAAGGAGGGCAAGGTCCTGGTCGCCGAGGCGGGGACTCCTCAGGGAACTGTTGACAGGGTCAGGACTTTGGTGGAGGAGTTGGCTAAATAGGTAGTCGGTTTTTTATGGGCATCTTGGTCGGTATTGGGAGTAACAAGGATGAATGGGAAGGATACATGACTTGGTATACTTTGCAATGGCTTGATATATAATGTGGTACGGCGCTGATGAAGGATAATGAACTATTTGCTTGTGAGTTATCTGCGTTAAGCTTGCTGTGATCCATTCTGTTGTTGTCAATATTATGCTCTCGATACCTACTTCTTGGACGTTGTTCCAGCGGGAAAAGGGGTGCTGGATAGAGCTTCCCATCGTATATGGTAGATGTATTGTCACATCAAAAGCGCGAGACTGCCGGCCCTCAACTCTCACCTCTCACTCAAGACGGACATGAACAAAGAGATTCATAACGAAGAATAATATAATAAAATGCTATATAATTTCAGCTAATAATATAATGTATGTATATTAACAGCATGAGTATTTGTCTCTCTTCCTACCAAAAATGAATATATGTTGTATAATTTATTTGAGCGTTTTGGCTATGTTAGTGGACTCGGTTGATGAATGAAAGGATGCTGGTTAGGGAAACCCTATACAACATGTAAAATTTTGCAATAGTCTCGAGAAACTCACTCAAAGTAAAATCACGTCTTTTTTTTTCCATTTACTTGTTCACTGTTAGTCAGTCTCTCATCTCACAACACGTCGAAAATCCATGCTCAGGGTAGGTCACCCCGGCAAAGCCTCGGCTAAACCTGTTCCGCCGGAGCCCGTGGGCCAATTATCACGACGCCATTTCAACTTGGTAACGATCCCATATTCTGAACCTCAACGATAGCCCTTCAAACCCTCACTTCCCTGCCATCATGTCGTCTCAAGCGGTCGCTAAAGCCGCTGGTGGCTTGACCAGCATTGCCAAGGTATGTCGAAAACCACATCTGCGGATCCCAATGCCGCGCAATTGCACGGCCGAGATGCCTGAATTACCTCGTGGACCTAGCAACATGGCTGACTAGTTTATTGCACCCCCGTATAGAAGCAAACCCTCCAGTCTGCCGGTGTCTGGGAGACTCTTCGTCGTTTTCTAGCCATTGAACCTGAGCGGTCCAACGGTGTCCCTCTCAACCCTCACAACCGAAACCCTCCTCCCGGTTCCAACCCTCCTCTTGAGTACGACGACCCCGTTACATTGCCCGCGGGCGACATTGCCGACAACCCTTACTGGAAGCGCGACTCCCGACGCTCGTACCCCCAGCTCAGTGTCGTCAACCAGCAGCAGTTTGCTTCGCTCCTGTCCATCGGTAGCGCCGCGAGCCCCAAGGTCGACCTAATCGGCGAGGCGGGCGAGAAGGCCCTCGTTGCGGCAAAGACCGAGGCCGAGACAGGACTGGCCAAGGCCCTGGAGAAGCTTCCTCAGGGTGCGGCCAAGGATGTCTTCGTCAACGGTCTGCCACCGCTGCCTAGTGGTCAGTCTCTATCTTCGGGAGCGTGGGATGTTCACAAGTATGAGGTTACAGATACTTCCTACGGCGAGGGGTAAGTAACGATGATTAGAACGACATATATCTGGAGAGGACAAAAAGCTAACGACTGGTGTAGGTACCCCTGCAGGTCATTCAAGTAGATGGGAATGGAGGGAGCCGACTGTGTATACAAATGTGAGGTAGCAGGGCATAGAATTTATCATTGACAATGCAGACGATTTTCTTTCTTCTTCTACATCATGTTCCTTCTATTCAGGTCTGCCATGCTCCCAGTGCTTGATATGCTGCAACATGTACACTCTAAGATCCCCTCAGTGGTTTGATATGTTTTACGACGTTACAGAGACAGCCTCCTTGGAAGTCTCCCTCTTATGTCCACCACCACCGCCTACCATCCTCTCGACAATCTTGGCCTTTCCCTGCGCCCTCCTCACCCTATCGTCAAAGTCCTGAACAGCCTCATCTGAATTATCCGTCGACAGCGTGTCGGGCTCAACGAGAGCATATATAGTACTGATGTTCTTGTCTAGCCTTGCATTCCCCGACAACTGCGGCAGCGTGCAAGATTCCCCGGTCCTTGAGGGCATGCGGTTCGCCCAGACGACGGCTTTCCCCGCAAGACGGCCGCTCTCGAGGAACTTTTCAAACCCCTTTTGCATGCCGAACGACCGGCCTTCGATCTTGCCTGCTTGAGCGCCGTCCTTGAGACCTTGTTGGTAGCCTTCAGAGTAGAAGTTTTCTTCGAGGTTGAGGACGTCCTCGAAGGGATCGGATTCTGTGTTGTCTCTTCTCTCCATCATGAGTTGTGGCTGTCTCAAACGGGAAAAGGTTGGCTTATGAGATGGGTGTATCGATTTGTAAGTGAGTTTGAAGGTGGGCTTAGAGGAAACCGGCAGAATTTGCGTCACCGCCCGATTTATCATGGCGGGGCATCTTGGGAGCATCTAACGCCAAATAGGGCCGTGGCTAATCACTTATCATCAATAATACGATAATACTGACGGGGCAACAAAATGCACTCATTGCAGAGCCAGCAGGTTTGGAGTTGGAAATTGAATGAATTCTTCTATTGAAAGATACCCCCTTTATTGAAACCATCCCGATCTAACGCCCCTTGCCCGGTGATAACAGACAACACAACGCTACTCATCCGTCACTGCATACCAAAGATCATGCCGCCGTTGGCACAGATGACCTGACCAGTACACCATGCGCTGTCGGGCCCAGCCAGCATGGCAACGACGGCAGCAATCTCATCGGCCTCTCCAGCCCGGCCACCAGTCGAGGCAGCTTCGGCAACAATCTCGGGGTCGTCGACGCCCTCACGCACAGCCATGAGAGGGGCGTTCTGGATAAAAGGCTTGATGAGACGCTTGAACTCTTCAGAGTTGCGAGAATACATCTCGGAGCGGACGGGACCAGGGTTGACGGCGTTGACGGTGCACTGCTCGCTCAGCTCACGGGCCCACGTCCGTGTCATGGCCTCGAGAGCAGCCTTGGTACCACCATAGACACTCTGGCCAACGAAACCCATGCTTGAGCTCACGCTGCTGAGGTTGATGATGCGACCGGAGCGATCTTTGGGTAGGTAGGGCTGGGCGGCCTGGACGAGGAGAAGGGGACCCAGAACGTTGACGTTGTAGCTGTTTGTAAAGTCCTCGGCCTTAATGTCGGGGACCTTGTCGTTGTAGGCAACACCAGCGTTGTTGACGAGAATGTCGAGACGGAAAGGCTTAAAGGCCTCGGCAGCCTGGGCGATGAGAGAGGCAGGACCAGAGGTGGTACCGAGGTCGGCCTGGATAGGGACAACCTTGATAGAGTGCTTGGAGGAGAGCTCGGCGGCGATGCTGGCTGTCGCATTGGCAGAGTTGGGGGATGTGTAGGCGAGGACGAGGTTTGCACCGCGGGCAGCAAGAGCCTGTGCGATGGCGAGACCGATACCTGCGCACGTTAGTCTAGTTCATTGATCGAATGAGTAAACTCACCTCGCGAACCGCCAGTGACAATGGCAGTCTTGCCGACAAGAGGAAGAGACATGATGTTGAGTAGTGTTGACCTGGATATCAAGACACAGGCCGTCGAAGCGAATGATTCAGAGAAGGAGGAAACGGCTTCAATTCACAAGAATTAAGTTACACAATCTCTCCCAGACACCCAAGCAAGGGGGAACGCATCCCATTCTTATAATCCCCCTTCTCATCACCCACAGCAAAGATGCCCCGCGAAGCTCTTGAACCCTACGATAGATAGGTCAAAGTGCATCAGAAAAAAAGGGACGAAACGAACCCCACCACCCTTGCGCACCAATAAACACAGCCTTAGCTTGATGCCAGGGGGGACGCAATGGCGGCGCGTGTTAGTTTTGAGAGGTGCGGCTGTAGAGCTGTAATTTGGACTACTTTTCTAGGGG
>JABFEV010001514.1:0-45412 GCA_013618395.1 Fusarium domesticum
CCCCCCCCCCCTCCGGCTCTTCAGTCTTAGTACACATAGCACGAGGCTGAAGCCATCACGGGGCATCAGTTTAATTAAATTGAGAAACATCCCATATGGAGGCTCCATATGTCCGGTCATGATGATACTAGTACTACTCCGTAAAGTCCAAGGCATCGGTGAGCGGGCAATGTCTCTAGACGGAACCCTTCCGTGTTATCAAGCATCACGACGTAGTATCAAACGGGGAATACATCACTTCTCACAAACGCCCTGACAGGTCCGGAACTGTCAATAACGGTCTTCGATACTATACGTACCCGTTCAAAAGTAGCATCACTATCAGAACATGTCCACTGTCTAGTTAAAAGACACAATTAACCCCTCAAAAAAAAGTATTATTCCGCGTGGCAACCGACCCAATCCCGCAAGTTATCAAACTTAGCGTTATATCCAATACTCGTTCAAAATCCTTGGAGTTCTTCTCTCTCTCTCTCTCTCTCTCTCTCTCTCTCTCTTTCACACACACACACACACACAAGACGAACCAGTGGACCGCCAACTGCGAGTGATTTAATTCCTGTGTAACAGGAACCGTTTGAACCTCATCTGTAGACATCTTTCAATAGCGACCATGTCCTTGCAGATGCGTTACACGCAGATACTACCAATACACCAACTCTCTGCTGCCTGTTTCTCCTTACTTGCTTACCTGCTGGCTGCATGTATGGCATGGCACATAGACCTAACACACATGGCCCATTCTACATACATACATACCTTTAGCCTCTTTCTTCCTTTTCCTTTTATGCAAGTTCAAGGGCCAGGTAAGGACAGGCATTATCCCTGTTGTTGCTTTTTTGGTCTTTTTCTTTTTTTTTTTTTTTTTTTTTTTTTTTTTTTCTCCTTGAGCGATTGGCGACTGGGTTTTGTTTCGAGCGTGCCGAGAAGAATTGTCCTCGAGTGTTACAAGATATATAGAATTGATTAGTAGTACAGAGGTTTCATAGATTTGGATACCGTTTACCTGGTGTGGTTTTACCTGGTGATGTGGGATATGAGGTTCTCGTCAAGGTAATAGCACTTGCCTACTATCTACATACTAGCAACATTCATTCAGCTCATCTCGAAGAGTAAACCTATAGACCTCTTCCTCTTCCTCTTCCTCTTCCTCTTCCTCTTCCTCTACACATATTCCACGCAATCTCTTTAGGGCTGAAAGGCCTCGATAACAGGCCGCATCAAAGTAATGGTAAAAATGCAAGGCACCATCACATCCCCCCCCCCATCTTTCACCAATATCACTCGTACACGACACACAACACACAACACATCCACACCTTTACAGAGCAAGGGCCAACTCAAGCGTGTTTCACGATGACCTTGCGTTGTTCAACTCCCTGGCAGTACACGTGAGCTGAGTGATTATAATCCCCCCCCCCTTCAAGAGTAAGCAAGTAAATGTTTGCTTGCTTTGATGCAGAATGTTTGGTTATTATTACAAGCATAGCACATCTTGCCCCTGTACTTTCTTTCCCGACAGCGAGCATATCACGGGACCTATAATATAATAGACATCTTTGGTGCGTACAACTCGTGAGGAAGTATCTCCCCCTAACCAAGACGTCGATTGCATACCACTACTCGCTACTTGGGCTATATCTGCCCTGTCATTGTCTCTTGACCGACTCGGGTCATCTGGGCGCTGACCACCCTTTTGTGAACTGGCTGCCAATCAGTATCTTGACAAGAGGAATACATGGTTTTTTTTTTGTTTTTTTGTTTTTTTACAAGTCTTGACGGAGCACATAGGCCTGGTAAATGCCATCCATTGTCAAGTCCTCGCTTAATGCCCAGTCCCAAGTCAATCCCACTCTTTACACTCAGTGTCCAGCACCGACTTCATCCCAGCCTTGACATTCTCTAATAGTCAACACTCCCTGGATTATTGGAAAAAGCTCGAGTACAAAGTAGGACCATCATTGATCACCGGCGCCCAGCTTGGGGGAGAAAACAACGGCGCGCCTGGGTCTGGGTCTTTCGACGCGCCCTTGAGCACTATACACTCGTTCCATGCCTCTGCCTTTCGTTTCAGTCTTTCCTGGCAAAGCTTGATCTCGGTGTGCAGCCCCATGTCCTCGAGAAGGTCGAGGATGTCGTAGGTTGGCGTCTCGCGGTCATCCTGGTCGTACAGGAGACCAAGCACCCTCATGAACTTGGACGGTTCCACGTCGCGTGCCCACTCGAGCATACGACACTGTATCTTTATCCACGTCACGATCCATTTGGGGTCCAGGCTGCCAGCACCCATACGGCACTCGATCGTCTCGAGTGTTCGTCCGGTCCAGTGGTCGGGGTTGACCATCAGCCAGGTCCAGTTGTAGCTCATGTTCTTCGAGATCATGGCCGTCCCTTTGAATTTGACTACTAGGAGATATGCAAGCTGGCTCACATTGATGTCGCACGACAAGAGTTCCTGGCCGCCTGACCAGCCGTCGGTCGTCGCAGGCCCGACCTGACAGCCCCGGGTCCTTAATAGCGGCTCTACATTCTTCTGTGCCTCTCTTGGAACCTCACGCGCCATGAATGGCCTCCAGGGCCGTCGCTCAAGACTTGCAGCATCTGTGACGCGCTTCTGCAAATATCGATCCACCACAGCTGGATCAGATGACCAATATTCTGATGAGCCCGTAGACTCGTCCGTAGTAGACTCGCCCATAGACTCGTCCATGGACTCGGCCAAAGGCTCAGCTATATGCTCCGTCTCTGGGGGGCCATCGGCGAGGCTTGCGGCATCTAGCACGCGTACCGTCTCGGCCGTGTACCGCAAGAAATTACGGCCTAGGGCATCCTCGCTCTCCATACCCTTCTTCACAGTCCTTTTGGGCCTGAAGAAGGGTTCGCCAGCCTCCCAATCAGAATCATCACTCTCCCAATCTGGATCGCAGAAATCATCATCTTCACGGATGGCGTCAATGCGCTCCTTCATAACCGCGATAGAAGCCACGGGAGCTTCGCCCAGTTTCCTTGCTCGGCCCCGATAATAAGGCACCCATTTGTGCCCTTTGCTTAGATAGTTACGAGCCATCTCCGCAGTCGCTCCGCTGGGCAAGGAAGCCGTATTTGTCATTCTTAGTGACGGAGCCCAATGGATAACGACTCGTTCCGGGTCTTGTAGCTTTGACAAGAGAGGCTCAGCGCCCCAGATAAGACTGGCGTAGTTCCTGAGCGCACGCATATCCGGGTAGTGAGGGCCGTTTCCAACATGGACATGGAGTCCACAGTTACCGTTGACACGCGTGCGAAAGTTGGTCGTGAGCAGTCTGACGACGAGTTCAACAAGCTCAAACGCCTCATCGCAGGCGTACGAGGGAGGGCTGACAACCTCCATTCCTACCCAATCATAATCAACACCTCCAACTTCCGTGCAGGAGATATCGGTCTTGACAACCCACTCTGTCTGCGGCTTAGAAATGTCTCTTGGCGCTGAACTCTTTTCTTCCTCTTTCACAGGGATACCGTGCAGTGTCAGCAATGCTATGACAGCTTTTATAGGAGTCTCTTCTCCAACCGCATCGAGGGTCGCATCAGGCTCGTCGGATTCCAACTCCACAGCTGTCCCAAGTCTTTCCCTGATAGCCTTGTCGGGGTCCCCGTTGGCGCTCGATTTCCTAGCAAGCAGAAATTCGAGTTCAACACCAAAGCTGACACGGGGAGGTCGAGTGGGCTCCGTCTTGGACATTTCGTTTGACGCCTCGCTCTTGGTCTTTTTCGGGGTTTGGCCTGAGGAGGGATCTCGTTGACTGGAGCCAAGAGGCTTGTCTGTAGATGCAGGCGAATGCTCCATATTGAGAATAGTGAGAGTATACATCTAAGTCTGTCGGTAACTCTCGAGTGTCGATTTGATAAAGAGCTGAAAGTAAATGATGCTTTGTTTTTGTTTCTTTTGTTGACGGAATGTGTTGTTATTCTTCCTAACGATATCAGCAAAGGCAGAATTCGGCCATAGAAAGAGCTTCTTATGTACGACTCAGGAGGATGAATAATACGAAACCTGTTTCGAGATATTAGCATGTTCATGAATAACTTGTCCTTACATTCTGTTCCTGAACACCCCAGCCCAGCATTGTTCGTCCTCAAAGCCATCCCTTGAATGCTGTAATGGGGTCCGACTGCATAACCAAGAACACGCACACAACATCACTGTCCTTTGGATGGAAGAATAGAAACTAAGTTGAGGGACTGGTGTTTTTGTTCAATAGGATTGCCCTACTCCCCTTCGCCTCTTGCTATGATCGACTTGGGGTAAAACCACAAGCAAAGATGTCCATTAACTCGATGCGCCCTCTACCTCGACTGTCCCGTCAGACGGGGCCGATAGGTAATGCAGAGTCGCGACGTAAAAACATAACAGTCCATTAATCAACCAAACCACCATCGCGTCTCATCCTCCACCATATCCTCGAGTGACGGTAGCATCATTCTTGTCATCTGTCTTAATCTCGTAAAGGTATCGCGTCGTGTCGAAAAAGGTGTACAGGGTTAATAAAAAAAGAATTCGGGTACGAGAAGTGAAATTCATGCCATTAGCAAGCAAATGCTTCGATGCCAGTCGGGCATCGACCAGCACGTATTGGGAGGTGCCAGGATTACCGGAGTAGCGTCGCCAATCACAATACTTCCACCTCCTGGCAATAGTCTACACTTAGACAAGGTAGGCCAGCATGCCGAGAGCGACGGCGGCGGCAGCGCCCTTGCCAGCTGGTGCCATGGTAGGGGCAGCAAAACCATCGGAGCTGGTCGAGGTCACAGAGTCTTCAGTGGCAGAAGCGTCAGACTCCACGGCGGTAGCAGTAGAAGTCTCGGTCTCAGTCTCAGAAGCAGTGGTGGTCGAGTCTTCGTCATCATCGTCGCTGGGGGAGGGAGGATCCTGCTTAGCACAGAGGTCCTGGATGTTGTCTTCGCAATCCTGCTGGCCTCGTGCGCTGCCGGTGTTTTGGTCGTTGCACTGGCTGAAGAGCTCTTGGCAGATGAAGGTGGGGACGGTCTGGCTGTAGTACTCAAGACCAGGTGCAGAGTTGTTGGAGCTGCAGTTGCAGGTGTATTCGAGGGTGCTCTAGGGACAGAATTAGTGATAATTTGGTTAGTGGTAGAGGGTGCACATACCTGAGAGCAGCTATTTTCGCTGGTATCGTTGTCGCAAAGGGCATAGCAGGTGTTGGTCTGAGCGTTACACCAAGAAGCTGTTGAGGTCAGTCAGGGAGGTCCTCGAGAGCACCATGCTTGGGTGCATGGCTTTTGGCAGAGCATACCTCGACGGGCCTGGGGGACAGTGTTGGGATCAATCGTCATGTTGAGCGAGCTGGTGTAGTTCTGCGCCTGGGCCGAGACCGAAGAGATGGCCAGGGCGATGAAAGCAAGCGAGAAACGCATTTTGGGTGGTTTGATTATGGATGGAATTCCAATATTGGTAGAAGAGCACTAGATGGTAAGATGATGCGACGTTGTGATGGCGATGTTGTTGTTGTTGTTGTGGATGTGGATGGATGCTGATGTTGATAATGGGTGTTGTTTATGTTTGTGTTTATGTTTACAACGGGTGGGAGATATCAACCTTAATCCGGTCTCGGAATCGAGAGGAAAGAAGAAGAAGCAGGTCAAACGGGGGAAAGTACCAGCAGGGTAGGTAGTTTGGGTTTTAAAGAAAAGGCGCGACTGAGGAAGTAACGATCGAATTCGGCCTGGGGCAGGTACTCGTTTGATTAGACGCTTGGAAGCTAATACCGATGCCTCCAAACCTTCCGGGTCAATGTCAGCCGGCACGCACCTCCAAGTCTGTGAAGACCATCATTTACCAGTGACCTCACTAACGCTTCATTTTTGCCAAGTCCAATATCCCGGCCATTTACAAGGCTACAAGGACGCAAAGTCCAAGGGAAAAGAACAGACGCATGGGTCACATAATGAAGAACAGAAGGCGGCGCCGCGGCGATGTGGAGGAACGCTTTGTCTTTCTCTACTACGTAGAATTTGGCAGCAAGGATGAGTGAGGTACCTCCAGTAATACCTAACCTTCAGAGTAGGTCCGAAACACCCAACCTTCAGGTCGCTCAGGCACCAGTTTGCAATCCCTTTCAACACCATTCAGTGAACTCTCGTCGAAAGTATCACGATACAACCACAACACAACCACCTGCAGCCATCTTGTTTCTTCCGACTGTAAAAGTTTGATTACTTGCGATAGACCTTCTTCCAGATCACAACACACCAGTAGGAGAAAAAATCCGAAGGCTGGGCCTCGAACCAGGCCCGTTATGGGCAACCAAAACTCCCTCCCCCAGGACCGGACGGATGCCGATATCCCTTCACTCTTGCCATCCGAGCTGGGTAACAAAGTCTCGGCGTCACGCTAGTAAAGGGTCTCGTCGTTTGCTAGTTCTCGATTTTCGTCATATTGCTTGGCGCCCAGCACCACGAGCTACCAAAAGGCCCCAACGGTTCAAGCTAGCCCAGCAAATGCTAACTCTCGGCTCTCTGAAGCACTTTGAGACTAGCGATGTACTTTACATTCTTCCACGATGGTTCCGGTCAACAGTCAACAGATGGGTGACTCCATCCGGCACAGCGACAACTGATCGCTCAATGCACCAATGATGTTGTTTGTCTCATTCCACCAGTGTCTCGGACAAACAACCTAGCCAGCACCCCCAGGCACGTCAGAATACCTAGAGGAACGATGGAAAATGAGCCAAATGTCCTTGCTGTTGACCCTGCTGCACCCAAGAAGGACCGGCACATTTCATCCGCTGAATCACTCATTGTGCGCTGTTAGATGAAGTCTTGGCAACATAAACCTCGACGACGACATCATTTGCGCTGGTGTGGCATCTGCTTGGCATAAAGACTGGAGGCTGGAGACTCGACAACCCGCCGGGCCTATCCCCCAAAAGATACGGAAATGTGGGCGCAGGCCGCCGTGGACAACAAGTCAACAGGGATGGAGCGGCGTGGGGAGAGTGACATTACCCTTGGGTCAGGAGAGATGGGAAACTCATTTACCTAATGGCCGGACCCATGTCAATCATTTCCACGAGTTCCGAGGTTGTCTACATGCTCCATATTGCCTGTGTCGCATTCAGCAGGTAATGCAAGATATGTGCATCAGAGCCCGGCCCAGGTGCCCAGGTCTGACAGTCTTATCCTGTGCACAGCAAGGGCTCATCAAGTATCACCGGTGCACGCTTTTGGTCCGACGCAATGTCTTTGCGGAATGTTGCATCGCCCCAGGGTCAGGGAGGCCGGCCAGGGCCAGGGCCAAAACGTGTGGTCACATCTCTCTCCCTCTTTGGCTGCCTTGCTTCGTCGCGACAACGCCATGTCTGGTGGGCAAGAGACCACAGCATTTCAACTTGTCAGATGGCAAAGACACACAAAATTTTGCATCTGGGCATCATGGAACTGATCGGTAATGAGCGGGAGAGAGGATGAACTGCCCCCCCCCTACCAAGTCCCCATCTTCTCTCGGCTGTCCGTGGAGATTTGAGTCGGTGCGTTTTCCTCGTCTCGCATTTTATCGCTCATAATTCCCATCTGCCATCTGACCATTTCGCCATGGAATCCTGCCCATCTCAATTGTCTTCTCGCTCATCTTGTCGTCCGTTATCACCGGAGCCCGATGATTGGTTGGCGCATCGTAATCCTGGCTTCCTCCCTGGTTACTTTCCTGGTTAGACTCCCTTTCTTTCAAGCCATGATCATCATCAGAGAGGAGCTGTCTCGAACTAATATTCTCAGAGCTCTTGGAAAGCTTTTGCCAATCAAAAACACTCAATCGCAACCCCGCAGTCGTGGTGGAGGCAGACGGGTTTGACGGTGCGTCCCGGATAGTCAAGTTCTGAATCTTGTTGGCCTACATAGTACAACTAGACAATGCATATGCACCAATGGTCATCATTCACATGTAGGTCAATGTTCTTTTGACCGTTCTTACATGTTACCATCTCAGCATCAACGGACATGCTGGTCAAAGAATGGGTATCCAGCTCAATCATCGACGCGACCTTGGCTTGATTCTTGGCAACTGGAGGTAGTGACGTCGCTTGTTTCTGCGATCCTCGAAGCCATTGTCTGCATAGCGTAGGGCCCAGCCTGTTGGTTCTCGCTATCCTGTGTCATGAGGCCTCACTTTCAAGTGGTGCCGTGCGCCGACGGATGTGCGGCTATCTGCAGCACTTTCTCTCACTTTCCCCGCCACAAAGACAGGCGACCCCATGTTCATTCATTGGGCGGTGCTGCTTGTTGCGATACACTTTATTGCCGTTTGCGTCTACTGCCGCGCGGCGATCACACAGGTGTGGCGTGTGGCTGTGCAGGATGGAACTACCGTTGATATGAGCTTTCTCTGAAGCGGTCTATGAATGATATTGCACGCACTGAGATTAATATAATTCGCGGTCTGTATGACAGATGCTCGCGTGCATCCTCGTGCAGTGGGTTAGCGTTGTCCCCTGTGTCCCTTTATGGTCGTGTGTTGAATAATCATGTCGGGCTTAGCTAATAATTGATCTTATATCTGATTGTACATGTAAGTCTTGCATTGTATACGGAGGAATGCCATATGTGTACAGATTGGCAGAATAGCATTTTAATAAGCTAACACCTAACAACGATTGCTTTTCATCTCGCTTGTCTTAACATCAACCTTGGCGCAGTCGTGCTTTTGCTATGGCTTAATAATAAATTAGGCCAACTGTTGACAAAAGATATCACACCGAGTCCTGGTAATTTCATAACGAGTCATTTCCACCAATGATCAGGCACTCGTGGATGAGGACTGTCGCAAAGACTACCGTATGCTTCTCATCTCGAGTTCACTCATTGCGGAGTTTTCCTTCGTTTTGTCCTAAACCCAGATGGTCAATAACCTAACGAAGGGCATTTATGGGCGTAGCAGTGGCAGCTTCTAGCACTAGTCTTGGCTTGTAAGTTGAGGAAGTATACCGTGGGGCCTTTATTTAACGAGGGGAGATCCAGGTCTCGGATATGTACATTGGCATGTAATCTCGAGTTTTTTGTCTCTTAACTTTACTGAGATGTTGCTCACTACAGCTAAGGAGTTGTCAAAAACGCATACAGGGTAAGTTGGCTAGATAATATAGATAGCATGATGAGTGGGTAGAAGTGTCGATGGATATGGGTCATATATAAAACTATAGTTGTTACAAGGTAATGTTACAGTCCAGGAGGGGAGTAGTTCCACCATGAACAGTCGTTTTTAGTCTTGATGCACATGGGGGTTATATGAAAAGATTAACCAAGTAGACTCGGCCGAAGTCCATATGTAACCCTTAGTGAAAAAACATATCTACTGAGAATATTCGCCATGTCGACCACGTGTGGCTACAGGCAGTATGTTGATGTAGAAGAAATTACCTATATAAAACATCAGCATTCTATTGAGGCTGGTTAAATAACTAGGCGGCACTGGCGACAACTTCATACAGAACGAATAGAATTGCTGGTGACAAAGAGCAATTCATTTATAGTCTGTTACAGAAAGCATCTTCACTATCAAATCAGATGACGTCGTGGCCGAGTGGCCTAAGGCGTACGCCTGCTATTTCCATCTCGGATTAGCAGTTTCAGTGTATCTCTTCGGAGGCGCAGGTTCGAACCCTGCCGACGTCGATCAACCAACATCATCCATTGGTGTTTCAATTTTGCTCTTGCATAAAATTATTCTCTTTTTGCTTCCATTCCGCCCTGTTGTTGTTTGTAGTGAAGCAAAAGTTATGTTCCACATTATACAGATGCCGTGCAATTGCCCTGCCTCTCAATACTTCTAACAGGTCCCTGGTGTAGAGATTGAAAGCTGCTATAACCTCAAGTATCTTATTGTATTCCCTCTTGCCAAGGGTACATGCGAACTATTTTATAAGCAGTAACCATTCCAGTGATCCATGTAGTAGACAAGCTAGAGAAAGAAAGAGCTGAAACTACTAACACGGCTGTGGCTAGTCGTCTTGTTTCCTAACAACATAGGGTATTAGGCATCAAACAATTGTTTATTTGTATTTCCAATTAGCAGATTTTTAAAGCAAGATGCACTCCTTTCGCTACAACTACTACTTAGACTAACTTGCAGCCTCCTGTTTCGCAACTAAAAAAGTATTAGGAAGTGCATAGACATGTAGATACTTTAGGTTTCTGTAATTGCAGGAACTTATAAATAAGTAGTAACCAGATCCTTATAAACATTAACATAGTATTATCCAATCCCGATCAGCTACTTAAACAAGGTTGACTTCATTACGCGAGTTGTAAGAAAAACAACATTTTATGGTAGGAAACCACGACTTACAGTACTACGTTACCTATATAAAGCTTCACAATTGTTGCTGCTTTCATCCAATCATGAGACGTCGTGGCCGAGTGGCCTAAGGCGTACGCCTGCTACTTCTGTCTGACAGATTAGCGGATTCAGTGTATCTCTTCGGAGGCGCAGGTTCGAACCCTGCCGACGTCGTCAAGCTAGCCCACTCACTAGCTTTCCTCTTTTTGCTTTTCATCCATTAAACAATGTTGAAGATTATTTGGAGTTGCTATTCATCCATACTACGTCAAAGAGTTTAATCTTCTTCCACTTCGTTTCGTGATGTTGTTATCGCAAGCTTCACATGTGAGGATAATGTCAGACCCGCTTTCTGACTTTTTTATTTTATAGAAACAGCACTCAAATATGGAACATGATGCTTAGTTGTTCCAATACTCTCTGCTTCCCTGACATGTTAGGTTTTGTTTGGTCCTTGCCTGAATTTAATCATCTCTCATCCGCTTCATCAACTTCAACGCCACGCAACCTAGGGTTAACAGACGCGACATGACATCCATGTGCACTACATAATGATATGACACGAGCCAATATTTCGAAAATGCCGAGCCTCATGTCTGTCATCAAAGAACTATTATCACACCAACATCCCTTGATGGAGGGGACGACAGCTTAGCGGAGTCCATCCGACTCGTTCTCACAAGAGACAATACGACTAGTCAGTGGTAGACATCACATCACGCAATCAAGAACAAGAGTAGAAAGCCAATCCTTTTATCATTGGTAGTTGTCCATCATCAGGCATTAACACCATCAAAGATGCAAATTGCATCATTTTCACCCTACCGCTATATGATGCCCGCTCGGGGACCTTACTCAAGCCATCCCGGTTTTGGTTCTTAAATGGTTTTTGAACAAAGGAAACAGAAATCTCATGACATGTCGTTGCAACATCGTTCCGAGCGTCCGACTAGGACACTCCCTTAGTATCCATTATCGCCGTTGACGCCGTTTCCGTTCACTCCGTTCTTGGACGCCGCAACAGCCTTCTCCAAAGCCGAAAGAACATCGTTCTTGAGGTCCTCGGCATCCTCAACACCGCAGCTGACACGGACAAGATCGTCAAAGACACCGACAGCCTCACGCTGGTCCTTGGGGATACCGGCATGAGTCATGCTGCTAGGAAGCTCGACAAGACTCTCGACACCACCTAGACTCTCGGCGAGGGTGAAGATCTTGGTCTCTTGGCAGAAACGCTCGGCGGCAGCGTGGCCACCCTTAATGCGGAAGGACAACATACCGCCACCCATGCCGTTTCGGTGCTGCTTCTTGGCGATATGTCGGTGAGGGTGAGAGTCAAGGCCGGGGTAGTTGACAGAGATGACAAGAGGAGAAGCCTCGAGTGCATTGGCAACAGCGGTGGCGTTCGTGCTGGCCTCACGGGCACGCAGATGCAGGGTCTTGAGACCTCGGTGAGCCAGCCACGAGTCAAAGGCCGAAGGAACAGCGCCAATGGCATTCTGGAGGAAGCCCAGACGGGTCTTGAGTTCGTCGCTGTTGAAAGCGGCAACACCCATGACGACATCACTGTGACCGTTGATGTACTTGGTGACACTGTGAACGACGATATCGGCACCTAGGTCGAGAGGGTTCTGGACGTAGGGCGAGAGGAAAGTGTTGTCGACAACGACGAGAACGCCGCGCTTGTGGGCCTCGGAGACGACAGCGCGAATGTCGACCAGACGGAGAGTAGGGTTGCTAGGACTCTCGATCCAGATCAGGCGGGTCTGGTCGGTGATGTGCTCACTGATATCAACCTCGATCATAGGAGTGAAGGTGACTTTGACACCGTGGGCCTTGGCGACCTGGGTAAAGTAACGGTGTGTGCCGCCATATACATCGGAGACGGATATGACATGGCTGCCGGCAGCAAGACTCTGGAGAATGATGGCAGTGGTCGCGGAGCCGGAGGAGAAGGCGAGAGCGTACTTGGCGTGCTCGAGAGCAGCAACGGCGGTCTCGAAGTTGGTACGGTTGGGATTAGCAGAGCGGGAGTACTCGTACTCGCCGATGGGCTGGCCTACGGCAGTCTGTGCAAAGGTGGTAGAGAGGGAGATGGGCTCGATGACGGCGCCGGTGGTGGGGTCATGCGGAGAGCCGGCGTGGACGGCGAGAGTGCCGAAGGAGTGGACGGGAGAAGGTGGGCGAGGCGGGGTGGACACGGGATCCGAGTTAGGAAGGGCCGAAGACATGATTGCTGTAGTGGCGATGATGAGAGAGGTGCAATGAGGACTCGAGAAGAGTAGGAATTCGGTGAGAAGGTTCGTCAGAGAGGAACCAGGTGGGAGAAAAGGGGGAGGGGCAAAATGAAAAGATATGAGACTTCTCTTTTCCACTGGTGCGAAAAATGTTTGGGCTTTCTTTCCAGAAACTGTCGAGGTTGGAGCTTGTTATAAATTGAAACAGTAGGTACGGTGGTGGAGGTGTAGGTGGGGCTAAGTTCGACAAGCTAACAAAGAAAAGCCTTTCGACGGACCCCTGCTGCTCGAGGAAAGAAGCGGCGGAACCTTTGTTTTTATATGATAAAAACAAGTTGGGTTCTATTCGAAGCCGAACTTTTTTCTAAAGCCGCTCGATGTGTAACCTCCTGCACCGAGTCACACACACGCATGCACACGCACGCACGCACACACACACACACACACACGCTTGGATCCCGCGTTCCGCTTTCTTGATCTGTATCCTCGGCCGAATGCTAACAAAATGGCGTTGTTTGCGCGATCTGAGGTCGATATGATGCGAAAAGGGCGGGAAGATGATAAAGGGAGAGAAAGAGTGAGAGGAGGGTGCGGTGTGATTTACTACCTACGTAGTAGACTGCGGGAAGAAATTGTCTGATAGGAAGGTAGTGAAACTTAAACGATCACGTCAGAGAGGAAGAGGCGTGGGAAACGGAAGGAGGCACGGAATGCGACTGAAAAAAGAAACAGAAGAGAAAACAAAACTCAAACGGCTCTAGGTGATTGCTCTCCTGCTTTGGTAGACTTTAACTGGGTTAGGATGGATGTGGTGTACTATGTTGGCCTGATGGTAGGAGTTACTTGATGGTGGGTAACTCGAAAGAAAGAAAGAAAGAAAGAAGAAAAAAGTACGACGCCATTTATATGATTCTACTGATCTCGTGGCACCCAACACCTATGGTACTAGTAATAAGGTAGCCGCAGCTGTAAACTTAGTAATTAGATGGATAACATAAATAAACTCATGTCATTCTTCTACTTCGCTCGCCGTTGATTTGTAACTTGAAGGAATTAAGAAGAAAATCAACCTACAACCCTCCCTATCTCCATACTGCCCCTCGCGCAGATCCCCTCCATCGGGTCATTGACAGACCTCTACATGGGTATCTTATTCTCTCTCTTCCTTTTCTTTATTTCGGAGGCACTAGAAGCAACCGCACAGGGCGCCGTCATTCGTCACGGGTGAGGGAAAACGGCCGAGGTGATTGAGTAACGAGAATCCACAAGGGTGCTTTAAGCCGGGCTGTCAGGGAATAGTGGAATCAATCCGAGTGCAATGCGGCGTGGCCGTCGTTTGAATGACAAATGCGCTTGTTGAAATATTGCTTACGGAGCGTCATGCACGTCTTGTATTATGTACCTCGTCTGTACGGAGTACATGCCTGGCAAAAGGTAGGCTTTGCCGCTTGTACTTGTGTGGCAGCGTACTATTAATCACATTACTCAAGAGTGTGAGAGGGCTGTTCTATTAATATCGATCACACTATTTGGCAGATAATAATATACTATTGATAGAGAGTACCTGTCTCGAACATGACTTATCTTTCACTCGAAATGCTATTCACGTAATACCTAAATCTTCTCTTTCATATGCCTACTTAGGAACTTGTGACTTCCAGGATGAACCCGTATTGTACATGCCTGTGTCTCTTTGATGATGACATGGACAAAAAGAACAAATTAAGCCGCCCTAAGCGCTTGTAACCGCTTCCGAGATATGTCAACCCCCAGCACGCTGCACATCGATCGGGAGATAGCATCCTGACAATCGTGGCGCATCCCTGCAGCTGTACTGCATCGACTTCAAGATATCAAGGCCAAAGAATGCAAAAAGTGAAGGCCGAAAGGCCAATTGATCGACGTCGGCAGGGTTCGAACCTGCGCCTCCGAAGAGATACACTGAAACTGCTATTCCAAGATGGAAGTAGCAGGCGTACGCCTTAGGCCACTCGGCCACGACGTCTGTGATTGATGAAAATAACACTCCAAAACAAGACATAAGTAGTCATGCCTATTAGGTCACAAGGGCGTGATCTCTGCTCGACTGGTCATGACAACATGGAACCAGAGACATGTTTATTGTGATTTTCAAATGATGAGTTGTCTGCTTTGCCCACTGTCCTCTCATATCCGAAAGCAAAGGACGCTAGACAAACACAATTCCGATTTCTGATGTCTGTACTAAAGCCCTCTCCAAAACCCAATAACTGCTGATCAGTATATTGAAGCTTTATAAGGCCCTTCCTATATGGCTTGACCCTAGTATATACTTAAACTGTTTTCTCATCAATCGCAAAGACTCTATTGTGTGTGATTGTCGGCATTTCCGCTGCAGGGACCGTAGGCTCTAGGGACCCCTGTGATGGTGACCTGAGGGCTGTCATGAGCCCGGGATAACTGCACCTATGCAGTCAATGAGCCCTTGCTTCTGTTTTTGCCCTCAACTCCACTCCCGCGCCGCGTTCCAACGTGTATATTTGGCTTCAATTGGAATTAATGTTCTGTCTGGGTGATTCAGAACTTGCACGACTGTGAGAGTGAAGGACAATACGGTTGCAATTGATCACCCCCGCTTTGAATTCCGGCGCCGAATTCCAACAGTCGTCGCCAACTCGCTCCGGTCCGCGACTCTCCCGCCTGACGTGTTGACTGTTGTGGCAGTGCAGACACCTCTCCAGTCGTTTTCACTGGCTGCTGCCGACCGCCCCTCCATCTCCTGTAAATCATCACCACGATCTTCTCTTCGACTGCAGGCAGAAACAATAGTGCTCAACCACTCGTCTCGCCTCCAATCTCTCTGCGCGATATGAGACTTCAACCTCTATAACACCGATTATCAACTCCTTTCCTTTACCACTTGCTAATCCCTTATTTCAGAGGCCCGAAGCCTCCGCGGCCATGCTGCGACAGTGCCTGCGATCCAGGGTCCTCTCTGCGAATTCCCCGAGAGCCAGTTGACAACAGGTGAAAATCCCTCGACGCTCTTGACCACGAAAACGCCGATACAAACAATCATGCCTCCTCGACGCTCACATAAGAAGTCTCGCGCTGGTTGTCGCAGGTGCAAGAACAGAAAGATCAAGGTATGCCCTCGGAATTCCCCATCATGGCGCCTCATGCCTAGTATGCATGGGATGAGTTGCATGTCTACCTCGGCTTCCTGGCTGACACAATGTCTTGCTGCTCTTCTAGTGCGACGAGGTCCATCCACGATGCGGAAACTGTTCCAAGCATGGCGTTCTATGCGACTTTAGCAACCCCGACATACTCGAAGAATTTGCTACCTCGACAATTGCCAGCACCGAAAGCATTGGCGCACCGACACCGACGCCTTCGTCGATAACCACGACGACTATTGCCACCGCAAACCCTCCCAAGACACCTCCCAGACGTACCCCCTCAACGCCCGCGAGAACCTCTAGACCGACACCTACGCCAACAACTCCGATATTTCCGCAGCCCTCGCTGGCTGTGACCACAAACACCCCGGGCCACACTGACCGGATGATGGAGCTACGTTTGATGCATCATTATACAACTGTCACGTCAAAGACTCTTCTCACAAACTCTCGTGCTGCTGAGGATATATGGCAGCGCGCTGTCCCTCAGATGGCCTTCTCTGGCAAGGACTACCTGACGGATGCCATTTTGTCCGTGGCGGCATTGCATTTGCGGTCCTTGACACCGGACGACAAGGCTTTGGTTCGAGCGTCGCATGCCTACTCAGCGTCTACTCTGACAGCTTATTGTGCCTCACTGGACTCGGGCATCACCCCTGACAATGCCGAGGCTCTCTTCCTCACGGCTACTTTGATCGCATTCCAGGCATCTGCTTCTCGTATCTTCATCAAGGATGACACGGAACCCGATTTTAACAACCCGAGTTCCCGATACACCCTCCCTTTGGCCTGGTTTCATGCCTTCCAAGGAGTCAAGACGGTGGTGGCAACATCCTGGCAATGGATCCGTAACAGCGAGACTGTCAAGGCCGTAATCGATTCGCAGCCTAGCTTCCAACTCAATCTCAATCCTCGTGCCCCTGACTCCTTCTTTGGTCATCTTCTTGAAGGTGTCGAGGAGGAACTGATGAATGAAGACGCTCAGCAGGTTACGGCCACCACTCAGGCATATTCGCACGCCGTGAGTGTTATCAACTGGGCTCACCGGAACCGTCACGCCGCTGCGTCACTCGCTTTTCCAGCAACCGTTTCCAGACGTTTCGTCGATCTCGTCGGCCTCAAGCGTCCACGAGCACTTGCCATACTCGCGTGCTTCTTTGCTCTACTAAAGCGGATGGACGACGAGTGGTGGCTTCAAGATGTAGCTCGTCGCGAGGTGATGGGCCTGGTCAGCTTGTTCCAGCCTGGCTCCAGATGGTGGCGTCACCTCGAATGGCCCATCCGGATCGCGTTGTGGGATGGGAATACAATACCCCGAGACGTTTGGGGCACAGACTGGGAGGACCAGCCTCCAGATCAGCAAGGTCTCGCCGAGACCATGATGCATCACATTGAGATGATGGCCGAAATGCTGAGCCAGTCTCAAGCTCTTCCACCGATACCAGTACTAGACGAGCTCTTTATGGAAGCGGACTCACCAGACTGATGTGGGTTTGAGTGAGCTGGACACTGATGATGGGAAACTTGGCGGCATAGAGCTGGCTTTAGCCGATTTTAGAACGAACTCTAGCATAATTGCTTTTCTAGAACAATGAAATGGACCACAAGGTGTTGTACTAACGAGCACAACAACCCACTCGAATCTGCCGGTAGGGAAATATGTATGTAGAGATCAGAAGTGTTGATAATCATGTTGCAATTTTAAAACAGGATTGCAGACAATCTTATAAGGTAGCCTCCATTGAACGCTTCACAGTGCCTGGCCTGGTAAATGCAACCAATTCTGACATCTACAGACTTGGACACATGTGCCGCTCGCGATCATAGCGTTCAACTAGGGTCTTACAGATCAGCTATCCTAAGCAAGTCGACAGCAATACACCAACAAGAATGCGAGTGCGATTTGAGCATCCAGCATTAACGAGAATTTCACCAGCAGCATTTCTATATATTTAATAAGACAAGACGCCTCTTGATCGCAACGTGTTTGACTATTCAACTCTGCCAAGACAGTCAACTATCTATTCTCTCATACTCTACACTTCATCACGTCCTCAAATACGGCCGCTTTCGTTCTTGGGTCAGTTAAATTCCTAGTTCAAGTTCTACCCTCCCCTCGCCTCAAACCAGATCCCAACGAGATTCTCATTCGCACCCGCACCTGCGCCGTTGCTGCCAACCCTATTGGATCATTGAAGTAGGTCGCGGGGAAAAAGTATTTGAATGGTTGTTACCTTACCCTCTCATATATCGTGCCGGACTTGCTCGCCGCATTCCAGAAGTGTCGATGCGTAGGTGCTGTTGCCATCGGACAGGGCTCACTGTCTAAATGCATCGACGTCGTCCAGCAGATACCGAATTCATCACGCGCAGTAGCCCAAGTCTCGGTTGACCTCCCCGGACCCTTCCCCACGACGTCCTTGGAGATGGTGCCGTTCCTGGCCAAGTTCATATGAGGGAAAGTAGCAATGTAGTGGAAGATAGGACAGAGCGGCCTGAGATGGAAGCTCATCTGGGCCACGGACAACTCGGAGTGGGATGGCTAGAGGATGATGTTTGGATTTCTGGAGCAGGCACTGCGTGAGGGAGAGTATGTGACTACCCCTGAGACGATGGTGACGGGTAATTATTTGGATAATATACAGGGGTGGGATGTGGTGCTGTTGGGGGTTTCTGGGAAGAAGGTTGTTGTGTTTTCGAAGCGAGATTATCTCTATGATAGGAGGTGTGCAAAGGTGTGAGACTAATCGGTCACTTTATGTGATGGATGGTAGCTAATTATTTCGAGATTTAGAAGTAATATAAGAGGAGCATGTAACAAGGGAATAGAAGCCACAAAGGCTAGGCATTTAACAATTTCGAAAGATATGTACGTATTCTTGAAAATGGGTAGACAACTTGGTTGGTGCATTTCATGGACGATCATGGCTCGCGGACGTCTTTCGACGGACCCACAACGCGGGCCGTGCCGCTGCCGGCAACAGCTAAGTCACAGTGCCAATTGTAGAACACTCCCAGTGGACCTTCTATTCTTACTCTCTAGATTAGGCGTTACCTTTGGAGAGGGTTTGGGAGCTTCTAGTTGTACTAGCAATCATGTGTTGTCACCTTTTCATTCTTATCTCCCTGTTATAATGACATGTGCATATTCGACGGTGGTAGATCCGAGTACAGCTTCCGGAGTAAGACCAGTTCATCCAACCTGCTACCGCATCGGGTATTTGTACCTGGGCCGCAGATCAGCAGATCAAGACATGCATGCTTAATAGATTGTGTACATAGTAAATAGGCGGCCATAGAAGATGAAATGATTGAGCGTAATTAATACTTGTTCAGCCAGCAAGCTCCAATGCTCCCCAAAGTGCATTAAAAATCCAGGTCTTGATGAACCACATGTTGGAAAGAAAGCCCTGAAGCCATGGCATCTTCAAGTATGTCTCTGTGTTTTTAAGGTATGCATCATTCGTGGTTTTTTCTCATCCTTTTCTTCTTTCAAACCTTGTAATTTAGGCCATGTGTTAGGTAGAATTGGGTTCCAGGTATCTCAAGTCCCCTGAACCTATCGGGGGTAAGTTTAGTTTTGTTTAGGTACTTCTTATCAGTCCTCTTATCAGTAACCTAACATCCCCTCCAAGCTCAGTAAATTGACCTCAACATCAACCTGGGTCATGCATCATCCAACTCTATGAGGCTCAACCACGTGCATGCTTGTGCGGTCTTAAGTCCAAGTTCAAATGTACGGCACTGTCTTTGATGTCTGGACTCTCCTTCACATTCATTCATTCGTTCTTCATCCAACAACAACCATCAATCCATCATGAATCAGCTCCCGCGCGAGCTCATTGACGCCATCCTCGAACAATGCGTCGCGCGTGGCCCCAAAAACTCGGTCCTGCCGCTTCGGCTTGTTTGTCGCCTTTTCGATCGCATCATCAAGCCTTTTGTCTGTCGAACCCTTGATCTGGAATTCTCCCGACTGAGCAAGACGAGCGGTATGCCGCACCCACAGCGTGATGCCCTCCAGACCATCGGGTACCATTGCAAGAGCATCTACATTGACCTTATGGTCTTGCGAGATGAAAGTAAGTAAACTATCTGTTATCCTGGATAAGCCGCCAATATGCAATGCGCTAATCACTCCATCGACAGTGGAAATTGAATTCCTCGATACCGTCTTCGCTCGGGTCCCTTCCATGACCGACTTCTGTCGCACGCTACAAAAGAAATACTGTATGAACGAGACATCCTTCACCGAAACCGACTTTTACCTAGCAGTCGAGGAGATGTTATTCAATTGCCGCCATGTCGATCGTCTACGACTGAATCTGCCCTTTCAACTCGTTGGTCGACATTGCAATGCAGCCACCATGATACTGGCCAATACTCTCAAGGTATTTGCGCAAAGGCCCGAAGAGGATTCTGCCCAGCTCAAAGCACTGGTAATAGAAAACGTGACCGACATCGCTATATGCCATCTTTGGATGAACCCCAGCGATGTGATGAACATCATGATAGTCTTGGAGGTGCTGGAGCATCTCGTTCTGACACTGAGAAGGCATGAAAACGATCCCCAACGCGTTAGCATGTTTGGCTCATGCCTCTGGAACCTAGTTGAGAACGCCGGAGAGCTCAAGACACTCTCTTTGTTGGGCATGGACCACGACAACCGTCCCCCAAGCGGTCTGAAGCAGACCAAAGCATGGCAGATGCCCGTCGAAGAATGGCGTGCCCGCTCGCTTCCCGGTCCCCATATCATCTTATCTAACCTGACATGCTTGGAACTCAAGAGACTAGAGGTTTGCCCCCAGTTTCTGTCGAGAATGGCTGAGAGCTTCGGGCCTACGCTGCAGGAGCTATATCTGAACCAGGTGTACCTCAAAGTTGAGCAGTCCAATGACTGGAACCAGGACTCCCAAAAGGTTCTTTGGGTTGGGATGCCGAATCAGCGCCCAACCGAGGATTGCCAATGGATTGCCATGACTCTACGTTGCGCCATGCGCCAATTACGAATTTGCCGGGCCTCTTTCTTGGCTTATGATCTCTATCTGCGTGAAGACATGTCAGATCAGCCCGAATTGGACTTTATAGATCCCTGTGGCCTCGGCCGAAGCGTCTCTCAACGGTTTGTTGAAGTCGTCATGGGCATCCACCAACCAAACACCCTCAGTCGCGATCCAGCTGAGTATCTCCCGGTTGATGCTCAGTATGACCATCTACTCCACGACATGAAACCTCGCACCCGCGCGTTGGCCGTTGTTGAATACGACACAAACGCATATCAGACAGCAGTTGCAAATACCACATCAGAATGGCATCGCAGTATTGATGGAGTTTTCCCCAACTGCAATGCCAACACCCTTGACGAATTACACTACATTGCCGAAACAGCGTGCCAGGGCATGAACCTGGTTCATCGTCGGCGCAGTGACTGGGCCGCTACGGATAGCATGACCAATGAGGTTACCGACAATCAAACCGACCCAGCTTGAGTACCAGCATCCTCTCCGACGATTTATTCAGTTACTTGCTCAAGATCCACTGGCTTCCCAGTCCACAATGAGAGACCTTGTCTTGTTGATATGAATCAGACAAGTGACGGCAGCGCTCAGGGAGAAATAGTGACCAAAAAGCACGATCGCGATGTAGACGAATCATTGGAATAACAGGACCACGCTGGTTTGTATATCACATTAACCCAACATCAAACGCCATCGCCGACACATCGCAAGGCGAGAGATACGGATTCAAGCTGCGGGGACCTTGCTAGGGAGTTTAACGCCCCTATCGCTTGGCTACGACCTACAAAATAGCTAGTCAGGCATGATGCTCAAGTTACGCTCTATGGCTATGGCCATAATATGCTTAACGCAGGCGAGCACCATTATCATATTGGACACGAAGTTGTAACGGTAGACCATAATATCGCAGCCACCAAGGTATTATATGTCATGGCATGGGTAGTGTCCGCAAAAGCATAGATATCTGGCATAGATGACTAGGACTTTGAGAGTCGAGGTCGTCCCCCGCTGGATTACTGCGATGTGGTTCAAGGTCTTGTAGGATAATGATAAGCAACATGTACAGACCCTTACATCTGCGATTCCCTAGTCACCTTCAAACACGCATCGCAAGAGTGTATGTCGTTGAATATATCCATCCGTGAGCCCCATCAACCGTCACATTATAACTCTTGCTTCAGCGTAGTCTTTCTTACAAGCATGGGCAGCATCATTCCGTTCATTATATACCACGTAGCAAATAAATCACATTGTTCGGAGAAACCGAGAAATCAATTGATGTAGTCTTCCGAGAAACCTTTTGTTTTTCTCCCAAGACGCCCAACTCCGAGCCCACAATGTTTTATTTCCCCCTTCAACAATCTACTGCTTTATCCTCTTAGCATCCTCCTCCACAACGTCAACCTCAGGCTGGTCCTTTCGGCTACGCTTGAGACCCTTCATCTTGCGCAGCTCCAGCTCGCT
This sequence comes from Fusarium domesticum, assembly GCA_013618395.1. Classification (NCBI taxonomy): domain Eukaryota; kingdom Fungi; phylum Ascomycota; class Sordariomycetes; order Hypocreales; family Nectriaceae; genus Fusarium; species Fusarium domesticum. Next base: position 22,211 of record JABFEV010001514.1, read on the forward strand.
GAGGTCCTGCTTGCTCAGATGCACGCGGCCGATCTTGTCACCCATGGCGTCGGTGGTAACGTTCTTCTTGGTGCGCTCCTCGAGGCCACGGGGCTTCTTCATAGCTTCCTTGAGCATGGCCTCGTCGGCCTCCCGGACGCGGCCGACGCGGAAGTCCATGCGGGGTCCGATCTCTTCGACTTCGATGCGGGGGAGACGCTGGCCGCTGCGCTTGGTGTGGATGAGGTAGACGCGGAGGTGGATGGCGGGCTTGACTTCTTCGTCGCCAGTGTCCTCCTCGGCGCTGATGGAAACGATGTACTGCAGACCCTCGACGTCGATCTTGTCGTTGGGGTCACCCTTGAAGAAGTCAATCAGCATGCTCTTGGCGAGCGTGTACTCATTGGCGACGGGGCTCTCAAAGGCGGTTCCGGCAAAGAGAAGCATAGGTCGCAGACCGACGGCGAATTTCTTCGTCTTGAACTGGGAGATGGTACGGAAGCTCTCTGGGTCGAGGTAAAACTCGAGCATGTCGAGCGTCTTGTAGGCAAAGGTGCGGACAAAGGTGAGCGTGTGGGGGCGCTTCTTCTGGCTGCTGCCAAAGAGGAGAAGGCTGGCGTCGTTTTTCTCGGAGAAGAACTCGAGAGAGGTTGCGTCGTCGAAGGGGTGGATGGGGTTCTTCTTTGTGAACTTCTTGGCCAGGGGCTGGCGCATCTGGTGGAGATCGTTGAGGGCATCCTGGATGACCTGCGAGCACGTCGTTCCGCGGAGGAAAAGGCATGTCTTGGGGTTCTCTTTGGCCTTGGGCTCACGCTTCTCGAGCGCGCGCTTGGAGCGAGCGTTGCGGGGTTTTCTTCAAAACATATTGTCAGCTTTCCTCGGCGCAAGAAGAGCATTGTGAATGTATTGGGGAAGGGGTATGACGTACACTTGGCGGAGCATCTTGAATTGTGGTTGTCGCGATAAAGAGGCTTCGTTTGCAGTGCGAAGGTTTTCCACGACTTGAACAAGGAGGATGGAGGAAAAAAAAAAGTTGTTATCGATAAGACATCACTCACCGACAGCCACATTCGGTGAGTACTGGGTGTGCATAGTACACCTTGGCCTCCGCATTTGTCAGCGATTTTACCCCGCAGTCACGTGTGAGATGCAGTCCTTTGTCCAGAGGCGGCAAGCCTACCCGCAAAGTACCTGGGTGCGTACCGCCTCCCGGGCTGCCTCGGTATCTTTCCCCGCCGAATCTGAGTCCGATGACTTGGAACCCCCCCCAACCTCACCCAGGACAAGAATTTTGTCAACATCCCACCAGATACACGGATTGATACGGTTGCCTTCGATATTTCGGACAAATACACCTCCCATCATAAACTGAATCGACCGAACCCACTAAACCTCAATATACACGCTCTCTCGCCATGTCGTTCCTCGGAGGTGGCGCCGACTGCTCCGCGGGCGCGAACCCGCTCAGTCAACTACAGAAGCATGTTCAGGATGACAAGACACTTCAGCGTGATAGATTAGTTGGAAGAGGACCTGGTGGACAGCTTAATGGCTTCCGCAGTCAGGTTGCCAATGCTCCGCAAGACGAGGTACGCACACGGAGATGTATAGGGAACCGCCATTACTAATACACGCTGTGAACTTCAGATGATGAATGGGTTCCTGAACCAAGGCCCAAATCTTCAGCAAGAGTTTCCCATGCAGCCTGGCCATATGCCACTTAATACCGCCCAGAATGCTCATATGCGCGCAAGCTCAGCGTCTCCGACATGGGGACATGAGTTCAATGGGCAGCCAATGGAGTCTGCTTTCAGGCCACCACCGGCTGCGGCACACTTCAACGCGGATGAGTTTGCACGGTTTCAACAGCTAAACGGACAGGCCTCTTCGTCAAGATCGAGCCCGATGCAGAGCAGTACCCCAAATCAAATGTCACAGAACAGACCGATGATGGGTGGGGGCATTATGAACAGACCCATGGGCTACCAGCCTATGTTCCAGCCCATGTACCAGAACCAACAACCCCTACAGCAGCAGCAGCAGCAACAACCAGAAGGCAAGGGTAAGGGCCGTCTAGTCGAGCTCGACGACCACAAGTGGGAAGAGCAGTTCGCCCAGATGGACATGCAGGACAAGGATAAGCTCAAGGAGAGCGAGGAGGCAACCGCCGCAGAGCGTGAGCTGAATGACATGGACCAGAATCTCCAGTCTGAAACAAATGAGTTCGGTGACTTTGAATCTATCTGGAAAGGAATACAAGCTGAGACGGCCACTGCTAGATCCATGGTCAACGAAGACATGTTCGACCAATTCGATACCGAGTGGAGCAACAACATGATGCCTGACTTTGAGGGCATGGGCGACTGGGGACGACTCGGCGACCCGACCATCGAGAACTACCTCTTCGAAGAGGACAACTTCTTCCGCGACGAGAAGAACGCCTTCGACGAGGGCGTCCGCATCATGAAGGAGGGCGGCAACCTCTCCCTGGCCGCCCTGGCCTTTGAAGCCGCCGCCCAGCAGAACCCGGACCACGTTGACGCCTGGGTGTATCTGGGAACAGCACAGGCCCAGAACGAGAAGGAGACGGCGGCCATCAGGGCGCTCGAGCAGGCTCTCAAGCTGGACCCCAACAACACCGCCGCCCTCATGGGCCTTGCCGTATCCTATACCAATGAGGGCTACGACAGCACCGCGTACAGGACCCTCGAGCGATGGCTGTCGGTTAAATACTCCAACATCCTCGACCCCAAGGATCTCCATCCCCCAGCCGAGATGGGCTTTACGGATCGTCAGCAGCTCCACGACAAGGTGACGAATCTGTTTATCAAGGCGGCGCAGCTTAGCCCTGACGGCGAGCACATGGATCCCGATGTCCAGGTCGGCCTCGGAGTTCTTTTCTACGGCGCCGAAGACTACGACAAGGCCGTCGACTGCTTCCAGTCAGCCCTGCACTCATCGGAGCTCGGCACGTCCAACCAACAGGAGCAGCTCCATCTCCTCTGGAACCGCCTGGGCGCCACCCTTGCCAACAGCGGCCGGTCCGAGGAGGCCATCGCGGCGTACCAAGAGGCTCTGTCCATCGCGCCCAACTTTGTCCGCGCGCGCTACAATCTCGGTGTCAGCTGTATCAACATCCACTGCCACCAAGAGGCCGCTAGTCACTTCCTGGCGGCCCTCGAGATGCACAAGGCGATTGAGAAGTCGGGCCGCCAGGAGGCGTACGAGATTCTCGGCAACAACGCCGGCGGTAACGTTGACGAGACGCTTAACCGCATGTCTGCTCAAAACCGCAGCAGTACACTGTATGATACTCTCCGGCGAGTGTTTACCCAGATGGGCCGGAGGGATCTGGCCGAGAAGACGGTTGCCGGTGTAGATCCGGACGTGTTCCGACCCGAGTTTGAGTTCTAGATGTAGCTAATCGAGCCTAAGGGGAGGGAGGAGCTGTACTGTATGGGATACTAGTAGGATCTGTGGACAGGTTGGGGGATTGCATCAAGGTCTTGTAGGACGTCACGAATATATGAACCAAAATGAAACTCCTGGAAGTTGAATATTCGAGGCATCTGTTCTTCACTAGGTCGACTATCGTAGGCACTCCGAGGTATACCATACCGACATACAATATAGAGGACGTAGATATACCTCAAAGCTACCTTTAACTTCTATACCATCGTTCATAATTGAGGCGCTCGTACACCATGCAACGCATGCCTTGTGTTTCGTGTTGACGATACCGAAATAGCTGTTTGACGAATCATTAACGATCTACTCGTCTTCATCAAGCTTCATTAACCAGGTAGAAGAGAGGAGGATGAAATTACCTTGGCTCCTCCAGCCAACCTCTACATCCCAAAACCTCAACTTGAGCTCTTGACTTATCAGGCGAATACAATACGCGGAATGTTTAGTCCTGAGAGCCTGGCAGATCGACACCCCATGTTGCACAGACCCTGACTCATCACAATACCACGCACGGCACAAAATCACGCACGAGCAGCGCTTCATCATCTGGAGCTAGGACAGCTAGGATAGGTTATAACGCCAACGCTTGTTGTGTTTGTATCCGACCCGGTGCGAACTTGAACCCGATCCTCAAGGTGCTGCTGTTCCCTAATCTCGCATATCCCAAGTAAAAAATGGCCATATGTGACAGCTCAGGTTCGCGAGTCAGTTTGACAGGAGGAAGGCTTGAGCGGAGGAGCAATATCACTGTGCAACATTGACTATCCCCCACAATCTCCGCAAGTGTGAACTGCTGGGCCGATTGACTGGTGGGTGGCAGTTGTACGTCGTAATATCTTGCCCAAGCGTTCGCAATAACTGGACCTCTCCGGGTCCATGTTCCTAATGCCGCGACGCGCGCCATCGTACATACGTAGTAGCACATGGTGAAAGAAGCTGCATGTCTCACGACTAAGACACCCGTGTACGCGGACGGTATAGAAGCTGTTCCGTCCCGCAGATGGAGCGGCACCAGGGGGGAGGATGAGAAAATCCTGCCTAAGGTACGGCTGCATAAAGATGCACAAGGCGGAACAAAGCAAGGGAGGAGGTGACATGAGCAGTGGAAAGGAATGAAACGGGAGATGCATCGTGGGCGTGAATGAGAAAAAGCAACTATAAGCGAGTGAGACAAAAAGCGGAATGTTGAGACATTGTAATGACATGTATCCGTACTGCGGACCATACGTCAAGAGATCGGCCTCTTCATGGATTGGACTGGGGTTGAAGGCCATGGCCCAAGACAAAGCATTACTGTTCAAGTGTTGATAACAAGTAAATGCAGCAGGGTTTGTGGCCTACTCCAACGCAATCTTCCACTCCGTCTCCCTTGCTGACGTTAGATATTAGAACATCAACTTGAGCGGCGACCGCCGATCTATTCTGTAGCTGTGGGTGGCCACGGTGTCGCTCGAGTGTATTGTCTCTCCGAGAACACGTCCGAACAAGTGCCCCGGCAAGCTGAGGATCCTCCACGACACTTGACTTGGGCCGGTTCAGCAAACGCCGACCCCCTAACCGCTGGGTCCCTGGGTCGGACAAATAGGTTGGGATTTTATCTTTGAGCTGTGAGCTTTGAGCTGTGAGCTTTGAGCTTCGAAATAGTTTGAAGCTGTCAAACTACGGTACTCGAGGGCATGGATAGTGATGGACCTGGTCAAGACAATCCGACGCCACAGCAGGCCGCTAAGCAGCCTAGACGATGACCGCTCTGAATACAGAATGACAAAAGCCCGAAGTGAGTAGGAAAAAAGGTGGAAGACATGTGGCACTCGCCGTACTCCAAGGCATGTCGGTGGTGGTGGAGGTACCGAGCGGATGTTAGGCGGAGGGTGTTGAACTAGGTACAGTTAGACAGGTCGTGTGAAAATCACGAGGTGTGGGGCAATATCTCCCCTGCGGAGAGGATCTGCGCTGATCATGAATGCGCGTGGCCTTTTTGGATAGCCGCTTCGGTTGTTCGTAAGATCTTGTACACAGCTCGATCGGCTGACAAAGATGCTGATGGCGCAGACAAGTGATACGTAGCTGCCAGCCACGTTATCATGGTTATCATGTACCATTATGTACTGATATCATTTCAGATATGACGCCCCTCGTCAGCGATGCATCCCCCAATGACACCCGAGGCTATTACCCTGTACATGCTATTCGGGGGCCATTGCACTCTGCCAAACAGTTGAAATAACATTGCTCATGGCGTATCTGGAAAATTCTCCCTTTGTTGGGAATTAGCGTTGCTCGGCGTGACTGCCATCCCGCCGTCCCACGGCTGGTCATTGAGTTGAGAGCACCAGCTCGCCGATATGTTCCATTCGCCTGGAGCGTCCGAGACCATTCCGAAGCGCCGTGGCGACCAAACCTTGCTCCCTAGACACAGCATTTCCCATAATGGGCACAAAGGTCGCACAGCTTTGGCTAGCAAACAGAATATGGTCGAGCGAAGCCGCCTCCCCCCCAAGCGGTAGGAATGGCGCATCATTAGATCGATGGGATGTTTGGTAGCTACCATCTTCTGTCAGGAGCCGGCACGAACGGTTGCTCAATTGGCGAGCTCTTTTGCTCCAGACTCGAGCTTGTTCTCCCCCACAGGCGATACGGAATCAATCGTTGTTTTGAGATTCTAGAACCTCGAAGCGGTTGGCCTAGATCCGAGACTGTGTCAACTCCCTGATGAACTCTGGCGTCTACTTTCGTCTTGGCGATGGCCGAACTGGAGACTAATTGTCACGGCGGCTCTGAAGAGACAACAAGCGTAGAGTCCACCAGTAAGAGCCCGCTTCATCATACACTAACTCCAGTGCAGAGCATGGCGTCCGTGGCTTGACACGTCTGGTCAGGACTAAGTGATGTTGGAGTAGCACCGATTTCTCGACAGGTCGTATCATGAGATTGGATAAAATTGTCCCGTGCAGCTACCGAGATAGCCAAGGGCGGTTTCGGTGATGAGGTAGGGTCGGACGCAGCAGTGAGAATAATCACGCTGCCAGTGGCCATGAACTGGGATGAGTGGCTCCAGACACTGGATGATAGCGACCCAAATAGATGCTTCTCAACTCTGCAGGAGGCCTGCGTTGAGGATGACAGTTAGTGGCCCTGAAGAAAAAATTGGGAGACAACCAAGGAGCGGATAGGCACAGGTACAGGCACCATAATCACTCAAAGATGCCGTGGGAGTCTGGGCAGTGTGGTCTTGTCAGGCAGGACTTAACGTAGGCCTTAGCGTTGCGAGCTTCTTGCATCTGAGGCGCCTCAATGTGAGAGCAACAGCTGTGTGTATTATATGGGAAGTTGATGAGGGACTCAGATGCTCACACGACTTGCCTCTCTTTGATATGTAGTGCTTCGAGTTCAGGATATCACGAGCCTGAACGAAGCTCAACCAAGTCTGATAGGCTGCATGTCAAGTGTCAAGAGCCAGGACCTAGGATGCGTTGGAGGCATGTGATCGTCGTAACAAGAAAAACCACGTGGAGGCTCATCACAGCCTAATATCCTTAAGAGGTGAGACGAGATACGCGACGGCCTCTGCGCAAGGCAAGGGGTTGAACGAGGCCTGCAAGAACATGAACCACATCTCTTGACGACAACGTCGACGAGTTTATGAGTTCCAGAGAGCAGCTCACTGTAGCAGAACTCATTTCAGATGGGAGTTCAGCTGAAAACAGGCATGATCGTCGCAATCAGGTCGTACTACTCCGTACATGATCTAGAGCGTCAGCTCGAGTGCGGACAAGCAAAAGGGGGACAAGTTTAGGACGGAACAATTACTACTAGAAGTAGCATGTTAGGCCAACGGCGCTCCTCACACCAAGGTAGGCTCTCCGCGAGCCGTTAAAGCAATGATAGGAAACCTGTCATGGCGATGACTGGTTCCTAAACGGGTTGACGACCATGATTGTCCAACGACACCTTTTCTGACGCCTGTAATTGGGTGCTGTTAAGCTGCATCAAGCCTTTGCTAGGCCCCTTTGGCTGCAGGTTTGCTCTTTGTACGAGCAACGAGAACCACTAAATCACTACGAGGTAACTTACAAGTCATGATAACAAGGACGGCGGATAGAAAAGCAAAAAAAAAAAAAAGAGGGGGGAGAGGGGGGGAAACGAAGTGATGTGTGTGGTGTTAGGTTGAAACTCAAATTGCACCTTGTTGTGATATCGAGTTTGCGTTGGGTACTGGTACGTGGGTGGCAGAGAAACATGTTTCCTTCTGTTGAGGCTGAGGTGTGCTACTAATAAGTTGGCGGGTACGAGAGGCTCCTTTTGGGTGCGAATCTGGTGAATCCACACCATTTAGTACGGTAGGTGGGCAGGTACGAAACAAGCACTCTGTAGTGAAATCGTACCTGCCCTGTACCTTGCATCTCAGTTGACCGACCTCCTTCCAATTATCACGAGTAAAATGGTCTCGATCCTGCACAAACAGACTTTGAACGGGCACCGGAAATTTTCTCAAGTGTTTTTTCTTTTTCTCATTTTCTTTTTATCCTTATTGTTAGCATCCACGTAGTTGTAACAATTCATGTACTCCAACAAAAGTCGAGTGACACTGTGCCAGTATCATGTCGGCATATCCCAGAGTTGAATTGCACATCTGCCCGGTTATGTTTCCCCGCCACCAGTCAATATCTCTGCACGTGTCAAAACGCTCGGCAGAATAAAACGTTCCACGATCGGATTTTCAAAGACATGGAAGTCTTGTTTCAATATTATAAGGATTATCCCGTCACAAAACGCCAGCCATGTTGGTGCTCAGTTTAGCTACCGGTTCTGCTGCACCGGGTTGCTTCTGCAAATATTTCACATGGTGAATGGACGAACCGCAGACCGTTTCAACATCCCCCCATCTGATTTAGATAACGTCGACTATGAGGAACACAGCATGTGCTTTGGAGAAAGGGGCGACTATAACGACTTCACTCTTCAATGGGTGTGAGGCAAGGCCAAGGAGAAGCTCCTCACGTGGCGATGGTAGATCGCACATGTGGTCCCAGGTTGTTTGGCTTGGCTTCGTCTGGGGCCTAGAACCACTTGTGGCTCGTCGCTCGTCAAATGCCAAGGGGGTAGCAGAGCTACAGACCACTACGGTATGCAAGGGTCAATTGTTAATCTGGGCAGACCTGTGGAGTGGGCTCGGGCAGGGAGAGAACACTGACTTTACTGGGCTGATGAGTGGCCAAACTGCGACTGTGAGACATGTGGCACAAGCACTGAACACTGACAACCCAGAAGCTCATGGTCCAAGGTAGGGAGGGTTTGTTTATTTCAAAGGCGTGGGCATAGTCATCACACACGAGGCACCCCGGCTCGATGCAAGCCCACCCATCCTTGTTTTGGGAGCCCCGTTCCGTTCAGAGCTGAATCTCATCGCATCATAACCACAGACAGGACACCCCTGGAAGGTTATACAGGACCTAGATACAAACGCACACGAGTTATCAATTCGGAAATATGGATTAGCGCATGGATGAGCGCTGGGCAATACACCCACACACTACAACGACAGACAGACAGACAGACAGACAGACACAGACAGACAGACAGACGCATGCGCAAGGTTCCCGAGCTTTGCAAAACTCACGACATATCTTGGTAGACAGCAGCTCAAACCGCCGTTTGGCACCGGCACCACTGGGGGATGGATCAAAGCTTCGAAAAATTTCCTCAATCCTTTTCTACTCTCGCGTCTGCTAGTGAGCATTTCTACGCAGTACGCCGACTTCTGTCACCGTGCGTAGCCTAGCAGCCCAAGAGGCCGTTGGTCATCACCCAAGCAGCAGCAGATCCGTGCCACACAGTAGCAGGACACTTTGGTGACCGAAACGTGCGTATCCTTGGCTTGGTGTGTCCCAGGGTTTGTGGTGGTCATGGCCCCAAGGCGATGGCCGATGGCTGGCATGGAGGTGAAGGCATAGCACTGAAGAACAGACGACCCGTGACACAGACACAAACTAGTTCCCGTCGTCGGTTGCGACTTGATCTCGCCCCATTTTGATTCCGCTCTCTGAGTACTTATGCCCTATTCTGTTCTCCCCGAGCATTGAGGAGATGCCGTGTTGGATATGGAGAGAGCGGGGAGAAAATGATGGTCTATAGTACTGCAAACGCTGGGTAGATGTTATTGGTATCTCCTTGGCCCACGTTCTTCTGGCGACACGCAATTTGCAGCCTTCCCCTCTTTCTAACAAGGCACACACACACGTTATGCGTGGCTAGGCGGAGGGAATCTAGGCGACTAGGATAAAATCGGACTACCCTGTCTGGCCAAATCTAGGTAGCATTTTAGCACTCTGACTGGGCGTTCTGATCGGAAATACTGGATCGGGGTAGTGAACTCTCGTGGATGATAGGAAAAGACGTCCAACTTGGAGTTGAGACTAGAGGGAATATGTTGTACTGTATAAAAGGCGAGGTAGTATTAGTTAGCAAAATGGCATTTCCCCCAGGGGTTTTCATAACTAATCTTACTAGATTGGTAAGTAGCAATGCACAAAACCAAACCGTTGATGCTTCTTATGCACGCTTCGTGGGGTTTGCGGGAAGGAGAGTAAGATGGTGGGCTTCTTTGGATGTGTGGAACTTCAGCTCTTGGTGTATTTTCTCTCATCTCCAAAATTTACACATCTTGGTCAGCCATGTGTGCCTCTCGTCCCAAACTAGCAGGTACCCCACCCGGACAGTTTGCTTGGATACATGGACGCCGAACTTGGTGGGAAAGACAGGGGATGGATGTATCAGGCTGAACGAGCTTTGCATGCGAAAAGAGTTTCGTTGCTGGTGACTGCAGCACGATGGCGTTCTGTGAGTTCTGTAAGCTAATTTACCCCAGGACCTGCTGCGTCTATTTTGGACACCAGTATCTCTTGCGAGATTCTCAGGCGTCAACGCTGGTCACTCTATGATCTTGAATACCCGAGTCCAAGACATACAGGCCGACCACGCCCCGAGTCCCGATACACACCCTCCTGTACGGGGCAGGCTTGAGCTGGAAGCATGTTCGCAGGTACTTTATCAGAAAGTTGGGCGGTTCAGCGTCTCTTCGTACCTAAGGAAGCCTGCATGTTTTGTTGAGAGAGTTGTGAGGTATTGATGGCTTTCCAACAACGTTAATAGAGAACACCGTTCTATCGTTTCAAGTAGAGCTTAATTACTGCCACCTTTGAATTGAGGTCTAGATAAAAAAAAAAGCCTTTGGGGCATTCTCCTGTAAAAGAGCCAACTACTGTGTGAGCCAGTAATACCTGGACATGAGAAAACCAATCGGGCGGTGGGTGCTCGTCGCTCCCTGCGCAAGATGAACAACATGCTGGATGCACCTAGGCTGTACTCAGAGTCTACCGAGGTGGCACGCTACATCACACGTAATATCAAGTCCTTTCCAAGCAGACAACTCCCTGCATTAAGTCCAATCTGGATCCTCAGTATTGGAAGGATCTCTGGGCGCCCCGTTTCCCATGTGCCATCCATGTTCGAAAAGATGCCATTCTAAGGCAAACCTCGCCAGGACCACTACTCAAAGCAACGTATCCCATGTACTAAAGGTACCTACATTGTACCACCTCCTTCGAGGATCAGCAAGCTATTTGATGCCCTTTCCCCATCTCTTCGCACCTGCTTTACCCGCCCAAGCACACGCCCACGCGCCCACACCCACGCCCACGCCCAAGCCCACGCCAAAGCCCACGCCGTCGCCCGCCTTCCCTACCAATCTAGGCCCCGAGTCCTGCTCTCACTCCTCCGTCACACAAACTCTCCTTCGAGAGCCCTGTCTCGGTTTTTGGGTCTTGCGCCTTTCCTTTCCTTTCCCTTCCCTCCTTCATCCTCGGTTTTCTGTCGTCCATCGTCAGTCAATTTGAAATCTTTTCAACTCTCACGACGCCCGCTTGTCATCAATACTTGGGATTTCCGTTTTCAAACTATCTGCCCTTGACTCTGTTCCTGGCGTCTCTCGAACCCGACTCGACCCAAAATTCTCAATTCTCGATTCTCGATTCTCGACTCTCGACCTGCACTTGACACTGCCGCGCACCGTCAAGACTAATCTCTTCACTTCCGATTCGGCTTTCCCGTTGCTGCCGCCACTCACTTGGCTCGATCCGTCGATTCGTTTTCTTCAGCGTCAACTGTCACAGTTGGCAATCGCCTTTGCTAATTATCGCTCGTGCGACGACCTGTTCTGCATATCTCTAAAGCCTTTTCCTCGTTGACTTTCACACCTTTCCTCGATTTCGATTTCTTCTCAACAACCATGGATGCACGCAGCCAGCAGCGCCCACCGGCTCCTAAGTCGGCTGGCCTCACTAATATCCTCAACAATGACCACCATCCATCGGCAGGTCATAACGGCCCCTCCCGAATGCGAGATTCAGGCTTCTACTCCAACGCTGACGCCTCTAGCAAACGTATGCTCACTGCTATCACACTCGTGAATTTGCCCTTTCGCTAACACTTGTTGCAGATACTTCTGCTGCATCATTCAACGCCAACGGCCCCAGCCCAAGCGGTTTGAGTCCCAGTGGTTCTGGTTATCAATCTTCGTCGCAGGATAAAACACCATCTCCCATCGCCGCCAATATGATACCCCATGCCCTTGTTTCGCCGCCGACCTCGAACATGAGTGTCTCTAACCTGGTGTCGCCTATTTCCCCAGGCAATCTCGACCCGCGTCGCGATCGACCTACGTCGATTGAATTTAATGGCACTGGCGCCACCTTGGGCGAGACACTGGCTGCAGGGATGGGTACCATGCGACGAGAGAGTGTCGATAGCAGGATCAACCAAGGATTCAGCGATATGCGACTAGGCAACTCGCCCTATGCGACCAGCAACCATTCTACCGCCTCTATTCAAAATACCCTTCACAACCAGAGAAACCCACGTGCCGGCCTGGACCATCTATCTGTTCACCGAATTTCCAATGGATATCAACCAAACGCGGAGCGAAACCCTGAAGCTAAGACCGTCAAGACCGCGCCTACCATCACTGGCCCTGCAACCGGGCATATCGCACGAGCAGCCGAACCCACAAAGGGCCAGGCATGGGCTTTCCCTGAGGAAGAAATCCAGAGAGCGCCCTCATATAACGACTCAAGACGAAGTAGCATCACCGAGTCAATTGCTAGCAGCCAGTTTACAACGGAATCACGACTCCCACCAGGCCAGCGGATGTTGAATGATAACGATTACCCCCGCATGTCCAATGTGTCTGACTTCCCCCCAGTCCACCATCACAGCATGCAGCATAAACAGCTGAGTGATCTTCAGGCCGAGGAGGTCGGTGGCCCACCTGGCTCACAGCCATACAGTCGAACGCCGGAGCTGAGAGTGAGCCACAAGCTGGCCGAGCGCAAGAGGCGTACTGAAATGAAGGAGCTGTTTGACCAGCTCCGAGATCTGATGCCGCAGGAGCGGGGTTCCAAGGCGTCCAAGTGGGAGATCCTGACCAAGGGTGAGTACCTCTTTTCCCTACAATGGCAAACTTACTAATACGGAGTAGCAATTGCGGAGCATCAAAGACAACATGAGCACCTCCGTGTGCTGCAGTCCCACTACAATACTGCAGCAGCGGAGAATGAGATGCTTCGTCGTGAACTTCAAAGCATGCGAATGGAGTCTGCCCAACTTAGGGGAGAGCTTAACTTGTCTTCGACCAACCCCCCACCCCCGCCAGCTACAGCTCAACCTACCCAGTATGCCTCGGAATCGTATACCAACTCAAGCCGGCCCGAGCTGCCACCGATTCGATCATTGAGCAACAGTATCCCTAACAGACCGGATTCCATGACCGGTGTTCAGTACGAGAGCACGCGTACCAATGGCTATCAACAGGAGAGATACTGAGCCGGATCACCAAGCCGACACTCTCCCATGCCCTGCTTGACGATGCGTACTATTTCCTATGTCGACTTTGTGTACACGAATGATGACGGGGAAAAAAGAGGTGATAATGCACATTACATACCCTGGCGATCCAGAAGAGCGCATCTAGCGCCGGATCATGAATTTGTCGCCACCTCTTTACCTGGGCTAGAAGCCCGTTGTGCTACTAGATTTCTGTTTTTTTTTCTTTTCTTTCTGTTTTGCCTTTGAGTCTGTCAACTAGCGGCGTACGGTGATGCGCAGTGGCATCTTTCCCTTTTGTTGCCTTGATATTCCGGAATTTTGGTCTGTTTTGCACATGTTTTCGGCCCTGACGGTGGCATGGATATTGGTTTGAGCTTTCTGTTTGACCCAGGATTCGCCAGCTACTACTCGTCCATGACGGGTACATGAGTTTGGCCAGTATGTACCTGTGGTATGTTCCCCCGCGAGAGATTTTGGGATGTAATTTGAGGGCAGGGGGACGAAGACGGCGTGAGGTTTTGAGGGCGTATATACCCATTTTACATGAGTGTGGATGAGCATGAGGGGTCTTGTGAGCGATACCCGAGGGGTTGGTTTCGGACGGGGTTATCTGGACAAGGCACAAGGAGGGCTGCCTTGAGCCGGGACCTCGCAGATTTCTGGCATGGAATCGAGATCAGGAAAGAGAAGAAAAGGAGACGATTCTGATCTGATGTACATTTGACTAAAATGGGTGGTGAATAATCACATACTTGTAACTGGAGCTACATAATAGTGCCTATTAAATGCTTGTAAACATGTGGGTGTGGCCCGTGTGAGAGAGGTAATGGTTATGGGCACACGGAACTGGACCCACGCCATCTATTGCATCTGTGTGTATAAATAGAAGCAAGGATTGCAAACGAATTAATGTTATTTACGACATGTGTAATCTGTGAGCATCCCCCCATAATCTTTATCAATCAGCTCCCAGCATGGACGTCTATAAGCGTCTAGCCAAGTAATAGGTGGTTTTTGGACCCTGCGGAGTTGCGGAGTTTGCGGGGAGGAAGATGGCCGCCAAGCTCCGTAATATCCGGGTGAGATGCGACCCTATGGCCGGACCCGGCTGATAAATGGTGCTGGCAGGCAGGCTGAGGAAAGAAACTCCGCAGTCGTCATGGCAGGCGACAACGACTGTCGTGTCCCTCTGCACTGGCTGGCCCATCCTGACGAATGCCGTTTGCACCTTTCACTCTCGATCCAGCTTACTTTCCGACAAATACATTGTCTGACCGCAACTTGAGTCTTGGTTCCCATCGCTTTGCGGATTTCCACTTCACGCTGGGACATCCATCGAGATTCATAACCAATATAAACTCACATAATGGACTCCATCAGCCCGTTGGCCATGCGAAAGATGGATCACTCCGCTGCCTCGAGACAAAAGAGCTGCAACGCCTGCGTCAGAGGGAAACGCAAGTGCGATAAGAGGACGCCGCGGTGTACTCGTTGCGCAGCCAAGGGCCTCGACTGTGTGTATCAGAAGCTTCCACCTGGAGCTAGTCCCGACAACGTCAACATCGAATCTGGAACTGGTGTCGAGGACCGCCTGGATGATCTGTCTGACTTTGACATGGGCTTTGACATCCACGGCCTAAGCAGCGGGAACACAAGCACCACGACAGGTAGCACCACGACCGTTGAGAGCGTAGGGAACAACGACCCCCTCCAACTCGACTCTAACCTCGACTTCTCCATCATTGACCACCTGATGGCCAACGGCTCAACAGCGGGCACCGAGCTCTGGAATCTAGGCGATTATGGCATCAATAAGATGGACATTCCCCCCGTTCCGTCACCAGCGCCGCTCGTGAGACGCGAGATACCCCGAGTCTTGGAAGCAGAGCAATGTCTTAGTGACTTTAATCCTCTTGACGTGCACGATAAGCGGTCACGCGTCGGGTATATGGTCGACGTGACCACCCATATGCACCGCGAGTTTGCCCGCACCCGCACCCTGCCATTTCTCCACCCCCGTCTTTACGGCGCCAACCTCCCGAAGCCGATGATTGCAGCCTTCGCGGCAGCATCTGCGTACGTGGGACGGACGCCAGAGAACAAGGCATGGGTATACAAGCTTGTTGCTGACATGGTACGCGACATCCACTGCGAGGGTGAGCGGGCCTCAACGCCGATCGAGAAGCTGGCGAGAGTGCAGGCGCTGGTGGTGATGGATACAATTCGGATGTTCGATGGGGACATGGCGCTGAGGGCGGCCTCTGAAAGGGAGTCGACACAGCTGATGGGGTGGGTGAAGGTTTTGACGGAGCTAAGGGACGAGTTGGTCAAGAGCACTGCTGAGGGGGAAATCATGGGGAGGGATAAAGCCGCCCCGAGTTGGGAGGTAAGTGTTTGAACAATCTAGAGCATTTGTCTGGATGCCGAGTCGCTAACTGTGACTACAGGACTGGCTGTTACTCGAGTGTGTGAACAGGACCGTCATGATGACCTATGCGTTCATTTGCTTGACTTGGGTCCTCAAGTCCATCGAGCGTAAGTTCCCAACCGAAACTCTCACAACCCCATTTATCAAGTACTAACACAATACTCATAGCCCCAGGCGAAGTTATGGGATCATGCTGTGAATTTACAGCGTCTAGGCATCTCTGGGAAGCCGACTCTTCCATGTCCTTTCTTCGTGCATGGCAGACCAAACCGCAGTTCACCGTGAACCAGATGGACTTTAAGGAGATATGGCTGCATGCTCGACCTGAGGACCTTGACGAGTTTACAGTAATGCTCTTGACTACGTAAGTCGTGCTCTCGTGCTTCGTGGTGAAGCTGCTTGACTGACTTAGGAATATAGACAAGTAGGACTTGATACCATGGATCAGTTCATGCAAGGAAGCTTTGGTGTCGCTGTTTGACGTGCACATGTTGTAGTTTACAGTTGGAGCACCATGCATCTGCACGACGCATCTTAAACTCTCGTCGACATCTTCAGAGTTTCCGCATTACATATCGACTGCCTTTTCCCGACGATAGCTTTCGCCGAATCTTTCTCTCGATGAGTATTATAAGCCTGGAGATTCTTTGAGAAAGAATCACAACCATCTTCGCTCTTGATTCTCAATCAGTCTTCGAAATCACCAGCAGATACTCAGACCTCTGCTTTCACAAACACTTGAACAACTCACTCCGTCGCAATGCCTTCCCAAGCTTTAAGCAATACTCCCATGGATACTCGCATGGGAGCTTCCCCCGAAGCCGAAATGTATTGTCTTTGCCTGAGGATTCGACACCCCGAGAAAGAATGCGGCCCCGAATGCAAGGCGGTCGAGGATGGCGGCCTTTGCGAATGCGAAACCTTCCCAATGGCTTGTACTTGTCCCGACGGGGACGATTCAGAGATGGACCGGTATGGCTGCACTTGCGGCGACCCTCACCAAAGCAACTATAGCATCGGCTTCGACTTCCCCAGCTTTGTCATCACGCTCCAGGGTCTTATTGCCATTATCACAAGCTTATTCATCCTCAGTGACTGGCAGCACTACCGCCAGATGGTGGACACCAGTCAACCATTCTTTGGTGCTTTGGACCCTCTGACATTGGAGAATGTGAACACTCTGGCCCGACCTGTAGACCTTTCAGATCACCACCCTGACCGACCTGGACGACTTGACCTGCCGCACCACCGCTGCCTGTCTGGAATGGATAGGAGGGGATAAGAAGACCACCGTCCGCAAAGTGTAGGTCCAGAGGCGTAGAGGCCGTCCAGCGGACTTTGACGAGAATCTCGCCTGGAGAAGGTGGATGGACAGAAACGGTGGACGAAACCAAAGGGGTGCGTTTCCCGGGAGAGGTGATGGCGGATTGAGTTGAAGGTATAGAAGACATGATGTTGAGAAAAGGGTTGAAATATGAATACTGATATTACAAACTTGTATTCCAATCTCGGGGTAAAAATATTGGACGATGTTAAAGTAATGTTGGAGATAACATCAGAATTGCCTTTAAAGTCGAAAAGGTTAGCATGGATGATCAGCAACACTTTTGGATAAAAGCTCATCTTGACCGATTAAAGGCTTTCAATTAAGTTTAAGACACTTCTTATCACTAATTCCACCCGTGAGAGTACGTCTAATGCGCGAATATTGGACGATTGATCGAAATACTTGTATTGAAAAAACTAGCAAGTGCTTGGGGAATTCTGACGAATAAATCAGGTATTGGTGAAGAAGCTGGAGTCTGAGATAAAGGTGATGAAGATGGAAGAAGAAAGAGAAACAAGATTAAATATGATGGAGTTGTTGCTTTTATTAATCACATGATCATATGAGTTGTTCTTGCCTACGCGAGACGGACGTATATGAAAAGGCAAATATCCGATAATAAATGTTTAAATCCTTGATGAATTCCCCAGCAAAATACCCCCCATAGGTCCAGAACCAAGACTTTTCCCATCACCAACACTCTTCCCAGCGGTTGGCGGCTTCCCCATGTCGGTGACTACATCACGGACACGCTGACGGATTCCTCTACGCGGCTTTTGGTCTCTGATCAGGGAGGTGGTGGATGTTGATGTTGAGATGGAGGTTGTGTCTGAGGTTGAGTTCATGATGCTTTTGATGGGTGGTGTTGATGAGTGATGTCGATGAGTGATGTCGATGAGTGATGTCGATGAGTGATGTTGGTCAAGTATAGTGAGTGATTGGTATAAAATACGGCTTTACAAAAGAATAGATTCATCATAGAAACATCCCCTTCGTGAGGGATTTCTCTACCCTTATGTACCATATCATATCATACATGTCATCCTTACTTCTCAGCTAGGCCTTTTACTCCTCAGCTGAATATCTTTGCTTGTATATAGTTAGTCTCATCCTGTCCAATCTCATCAATTTGTTTCCCCTCTCCTGTCCACCCGTCTTGGCCAGATGTTGGCATCATTTGCGCGCGTTGATAATAGACTGTGCTAAGGGACGGGCATAATTTACACCTAGATGCACCCATAATAAGCAGTCATCCAGTTTCTTACATTTGTCTAGTCAAGTGTCTGCTTTCCTCACTGCTCTCTCAGTCACTTACAGGTATGCCATCCCCATCATATAAAAGAGAGAGAAAAAAAAAAAAAAAAAAGCACGGCTTCATGACTACAACCTCGCCATGCTTCATTCATATATAGTAACCAGCTCAAACGCCCAAAACACCTTTCAATTAGCCGTCTGTCTCGGCAGCAGCGGCAGCAGTACACAAGGTTGACCCAAACCTGACTCACCCACCTGTATCGTCAGGTAACCCAATAGGAATACAGAACTTGATTGAAGAGAAGAACCGCAATGACATGGCGAGCTCTTATTGCCCAGAGCCACCGGCAATGAACCGCTCCGAAACCTCGACGCGGTTGCTTCCAAGGTCGACAATCTTGCCAACCAGTTTGTCTGCGTTGTCCATGTCGATAATGTCGTCGGCACCGCCAATGCTCACTCCGTTGACCATAATGTTGGGCACGGTTCGTCGGCCAGTCATCTCTAGCAGCTGATCTTGTAGGTAGGAGCCCATGGGATGCTCGTCGAGCTCGACAACGTGCGGTTCGGGGATGATGGAGTATTTCTCGAGGAGCAGTCCCTTGGCCCGCTTGGAGAAGGGGCAATACGACTTGGAAAAGATGATGACTGCGCAAAACGTTAGCTTCGGTGATCTTATACGCTCTATTTCATCCAGCTTACCTGGCGACTTCTTCAGGATGACGTTGAGCTCCTCTCGAGCCTCACGTTCCTCCTTGCTCAGAGGCTTCTCCTCTTCGACAACAGCACCACCCGCTCCAGCAACCTTGTCGACCTTGCCTTCCTTCTTATCGGCCTGACCCTCTTGCGAGCTGCCGACACCGATAACGTTGCTTGGAGGATCAGGACGCATGCCTCCCTTCTCGTTGGCCTTGTCCTTGGCGACCTGCTCAGCGGCCTTTAACCTCTCCTGCATCTGACTGGCCATCTGGCGGTCATCATCGTCGACATCACCATCGGCGTCCTTGTCGGCGGGTATATGTCCAGCCTTCTCGCCGGTATCTGCATTCAGGACTGGTTTCCCAGGCGGCGCCGCTGCACTGTCCATTGCGTTCTTGGTCTTTTCGACAAAGTCCTGATGGTTGTGCATTTCAGCATCATGGTGTGAGTCGAAGCCTGATGTGTAAAAGATGATGAAGAGAAAGGTTCCGGCAGCTGCTAGCATAAGGAGGCGCAATCGTCTGGGGGAGGGCATTGCGGCGAGCGGGTGGTCGACGAGACCAAGGATGGATTCGAAGTATGGGGAGTGTTCTGCGTGACCCGTGGCCGTTGTTGTCGTCGACCGAGGTTGAATTCTAGACGAGATTTCAATGCGAGTAGGAAGAGAGTTGGATGTTTCCGGAAAGAAAGGGTGGTTCAAGATTGCTTGTAACAATGCCAATTGTCGATGTCAAGTGGGTGGGTGACGTGAGGAAGACGATCGGGATCATCCAACAAGCAACAAGTGGATGGAATTGGAATTGGAAGGGGAAGGGGAAACCAGTTGTACCATAGCTTTAAGCTCCCGAACTGTTTAAACTGGGCCGTGGCCAATCAAAAACGCCGACCTTGATCGACTGTGTGGGATAGTTCAAGAGTGACCGTGCTCTGCAATGACATGTGTGGGACTGAGGTTGGACGAAAATAGAGAGCTGACAAACACGAGAAACAAATTAAATAAACAAAAATCAAGAAACAACAAACAATGTGGGAAAAGAGATAGAGAAGGGAAAGGATTTATATTATTAAGAAATTAGCAGCCATCAAGGCTGTCTAAACGACCATACAAGATGCAAATACAACATGTTACAATTTCCCCAGTAGTAGACCAGCACTACATAAGATCAATATCGTAGACACCCGCTGCAATCACTACTTCTATTCAATTAGCAGCCATCTCTCAACCACAACACTCGGTTCACTTACCAGTCAGCAGCCGGCAATCAATGGAATCGTCGTACATGTGCCCTCTCGTAGTGGCTCAACGAAGGCTCCCCAGCATGCACACTCTCGCTAGGCATCTGGGGTGCCTCGTGCAAAATATGGGGAGCTGGGGGATGGACGTTGGACTTTGTAGAATGGCGATGGAAGTGGATGTGTCGAGCGTGAATGCCATAGTGGCTATGAGGAGCGGCCTCTACTCCGAGAGTCCAGAGAGAGAAGAAGATGAAAAAGGAGAGTTTGATGAAAGAGAGCATGTTGAAATTGGTCGATTAAGGAGTGTTCTTTGGAGAATAGCTCGTTTCTGTTCTGAATCTGGTAGTGCATTCTTACAACGATAGGTGAGAATATCCGCCGTTTATATGTCTTTATGACTTTCGGATCCAACCCGCTCCCTTCCAAGCTTCCAAGAAACTCCTCTCCGGAAAGGACATGACGATAGGTGACTCTCCCGCGTTCGTTACAAATGGCCCAAGTCCTTGATCCCGTTTTCGATCAAAACGAAATCTGTCAACGAGAAAGGGGGGTTTGAGGAAAAGGGGACTGAGACATACAAGGTCCGTTTGCGAAAACTTGGCCTATTTTCAATCACAGCCCCTCAAAGACGGAGACAGAGACAGAGACAGAGACCCAACCTCTTCAACTTATGCGTCAACCGCATTAGATACTCAAGTTGAGCGAATTAAAAACTCGCCATTTATGAGTTTTAATCTCGTGGTCTTTTGTCTTTCTTTTCGTCTGGTGATGTTTTACTATTAATGTCATTGTAGTAGAGGTGAGAATCAATGGGCTCAGTTGGGCGAGGGAAAGGCTGGTAGTTGTGAGACAATAGTCGATATCAACGTCCCCGGTTAGTTTCTTTTTTGGCCCTAGACAATCGACACACTATGGGATGGCTTAGGAGGGAATAGTCATCTCATAGTCAAAAACTCCTTCTCTTCAAGGGGAGTTTTCCGTAGTTAACATTAATGGACAAATCCACGGGAAAGAGTCAAGTTCGAAGTAGTGGGGATACTTAGCTAAGCATTCTCATCAACAGCACAGCCAATTAGCAGCTGCCAAAACGACGCTCTCCTTCCAATGTTGCCAAGTTGCAAGTAAAAAAAAGGTCTCTGTATTATTCTAGCGACTTCGATGAATAAAACTGTCCTTTTTCATTGAACTGACTCATAGTCGATCAAGCAAGTCTGTCCTTTTTTGATTTTTTTTTTCACTTGATCAAAATCGACATTTTTCTATTTAATGACATTTGGTTTCACACAGCTGGCCGATTTGATCCAAAACTCAAGAGACCTCTCCTCAACCCTTGCCTCTGTTGATCAACAACAACCCTCGTCAAACTCAGGTCCTCGAGCTTCCTATAAGTCAGTCACCCTTGGTTGGACTCCTCAACATCTCACCCTCTCAACTCCACCACCCCAATAAACTTTCATTCACAATGGCTCCCTCGAGGGCAAAATCTTCCTTTCCACTCTTCGCCCTGACCTTTGGCCTCCTTCTCTGCTTTCCAGCCTTGGTCTCCGCCTCATCATCGCAACCTTCGCCATCCGCAGATGTCGACCTCATCTGCCACACCGACAACGCCCAAGAATGTTACCCGCGAGTGTTTCAGCCAACAGATGAATTTCAGGATGTTCGCGATGATCAGGAACTGCCCAGCGGACTCCATGTCCGCATGAATGTGTGGACTGGTAAGAAGGAGGCCAAGATCAACGTTCCTGATGAGGTCAACCCGTCATTGGAAGGCCTCCCGGTAGACCAAGCTGTTATGGTGGTAGATCAAGAACAGGACGAAGCCCCCCCAATCCCCAAGGGCGCACCCGTGTACGACATGGTTGGAAAGATCAAGGAGCCGCAAGATGCCCGCGAGGCAAAGGGCTTCTTCGAGGCAATCAAAATTATGAAGAGTGGTGCTATCAACGGTGGCAAGGAGTTTGACGATGCCCTAGAGGGCATGGAGGATCTGTCCCACGACATGTTCTACGGCCTCAAGGTAGCCGAGGACCCCGTCGTCGTCAAGGCCCTGCTCTGCCTCATGATAGACCAGAACAAGCCAGTCGTCGACGGAGTCACTCCTAGGGATCAGCAAGCAGCCGCAATCCTTACTAGTGCTTTGCAAAACAACCCAAGCGCTTTGGTCAAGGTTACAGAACAGTGGCCCGACCTGATGGCAGCGACCTGCTCTACTACCGGCAAATCGTTACGTGAAGGCCTCTTTGCAAGCTTCATGCCATCCGACCAAACACCAAAGACCAGCGTCACCGTCGCTGCTTCCAAGGCGAAGGCCAAGGTCGCCGCCTTCAACAGCCTCATCAAAGACGACATCATCCGAGCCGACTTTCTCCGCAACAACGGCATGCAGACACTCCTCGAGGTCCTGATCCCCGAGGGTAAGCCATGGGAACCTGTACAGCGTCGAGTCGGACTCTTGGCTCTCGACAACTTTCTCGACGAGGACATGGGCGCCAAGCTGGGACAGTGGCCGCGGTCGCCGCGCGCCAGCGACGTAGAGTGCAGGACCTCCGAGGGACAGAAGCAGGAGGGGTGCTGGGATTACCACGTGGAAAGGGTGAAGAAGGAGAACAAGTGGGATAGAGGACATTGGAGTAAGGATTTGAGTAGTCGACTGTCAGCGGTTCGCAAGGATGGAAAGATTCCTCTACGTGAAGAGCTGTAGTAATTAGTTGCATGTGTAGAATGTTTATAGAATGATGATATCTGACCAAAAAGGTCCAAGAAAATCTGCTAACTATACGATTTTCATTCTAAATAAGCTCACCACTTATGCTATCTGCTTGATGTGTTGTCTAAATAACATGGTGGATTATTACCTGATGGTTGATTTTTGCTTCATCTTGCCCAGTGCGGATAACCTAATTTCTACAACAACCAACCTCAAGTTTAT
>JABFEV010001516.1:5453-20370 GCA_013618395.1 Fusarium domesticum
TAGATCAGCAAGAAAGGCACTTTATCCAACATCTTGTTTGACGATGTGCCGAAGTGTACAAGTGCTTGAAGGTGTAGGATACTCACGACAGTCATACTGCGAGACATGTCAGTGACCAAAGAAATCACTCTCGTAACTCGTTGTTTATGTTAGTGCTGTGGGATAGAATTGATAGCTTACAATGTTCCAACGCAAAGCATCAGCGCCACTCTAACCTTCTCTTTCCCGTGAAGCTTCAGGCTGCGCAGCTGCCATAATGGAAAAAGGAGAATCCATGGATCCAAGGCAATGCTTGTACCCGCGCTTGACCATGAAACAGCGGTTCGTATTCGCACAAGTGTCCCTATGTGAGCCATCCCACTGCTTCCAGAAATTTGACAGATTAGCCAAGTTGTTGTGTCAACCAGACGTGTACTCACAGCAGGGTTGAGCATTCCACCAGTGACTCGAAAGAAGATTTAAACGTTAACAGCAAGTGCAGTCCCGAACGAAGCAGCGATACACATCAGACTGAAAGGGAGGAGAGTAGCGGTGCTATCTTTGGGGTCATTGCTGATACTAGCTGTCTACGTACTTATAAAGGAGATGAGAAGAAACATGAACGTCCCGCAGAAGTCTCCTAGTACGACGACGATGGTGTTTCGCGCGGGATCAGCAACCATGTGTTTTCACTCTCCTAGGGGAGGTTCTTCTGCATGTGGAGTTGTGGTGGTGAGACTATTCATGATGGTGGATGAACAATATTGAGGAATGAGTACAAGGCGGATGCTTAGAGGCAGATAGTTGAGGGATACAGGGGGATTTTATATATGCTCAAAACCTTCATCTCAAATTGGCTCACTGTCTAAACTCCTGCTTCTAGACAGCTTCAGCTCAGTCATTGTATCGGGTTGTAGTGCCTTGAGGCGTGATAAATTCCAGTGAATAAAGTCTGTGTTTGAAGTGATTTTGGGTGAGATATGGTCTAGATCTTGAGGTGTGAAATTACACATCTCGAATGATGTGGCGTGGAGGATGTTCAACGTCACTGGCAAGTGTGTTGGTGCGAATGTGACTGCTTGGATGGATGTTCAACAATTCAACCCTGTCTATTATGTCAAACTAGTAATGTTAGATATGATGTTATTCTGGATGCCAATTCATCGGCGGTATTCCATCAGCTGAGCCGAAAGAGGGAGTTCGTCTATGGAAATGGACTAATGTTTTGTGTCTCACCACACCACCTCACTAACAAGAGGCTGGCTGAGAAAGAATGAAGCCTTAAACATATGTCGGAAATATTAAAGATTGGTTATAAAAGCGATGTTGCAGAAACGTAGATTCTATGCCATGATTCTAGATCGCTCCCGTTTATACTGCCGGCTAATACGACTGTGACTTGTACGTGATGGTGTGTCTCAAGATAGTTCTTGGAGGGTTTACCTAAGCATTCAGTGTCCCTGGGTATCTTGACATTTGCCACCAGAATTAGTTATACTCGGACTTCACGAGCTAGAGTCGTTCTTGCAAGTCACAGCTGCGTATAAGATTCTAGCTCCGTCTATTCGATAGGCCTAACCTGGGCCGTTTGCCTTTTTTGATACTGGACATTATCAGTTTAATGACTCGCAAAGAGGGTTGCGCGTTGTTGAATTGTTGGCGCATCATTATACAACCCAATATCGCTTATACCTACAGTGATTGACTCTCATAAGTAAATCATGTCAGATGATGGGTGATTGTTAAGACAGTGGATAACCAGTTTCACCGCGTTACATGTCATGACTTCGAGGAGATGGACGCATGAGACTTCATCGGCTAGAGGTAACAAGAATATAATAGATGTCTATTTCCACGGCTGTGACTTGCCTCATCTTGGTATCACTGGGCGCAATGGCTCCAGCGCCGGCGAAGATGATGGTATTGATTCACGCTGGTGTAGTTACTACAAGACCGTATGCGTTGCCGCTCTTCTAACTCTTGCTTAAGTTCTCCATTGTTTACCTCAGCTTCATGCTCATCTAGTCGGAAGCAAAGTTTCAAAACTCTTTGCAGAAATTCTATCGACGAACCTAACGAACTCATCCATAGCCAACAAGCAGCAGCTAAACACACAATGTGTGTTACACGTCAGGTCTCGTTCTATTGCATGTCATGCCTCCTTCTTATCACGGTCCGTTGTTACAACTTTTTCTGTCCAAGTCCCATGGACCCTCTAAGGCGTATACCTCAAGTCGTCGTCATCGGACCTGTTCAGTTCGTAATCCCGGCCAT
Organism: Fusarium domesticum; assembly: GCA_013618395.1. Taxonomy (NCBI): domain Eukaryota; kingdom Fungi; phylum Ascomycota; class Sordariomycetes; order Hypocreales; family Nectriaceae; genus Fusarium; species Fusarium domesticum. Next base: position 7,707 of record JABFEV010001516.1, read on the forward strand.
GTGTCGGCAGTGTACCGGAGGTAAAGAGAGCCTAAACCATTTAATCTTGGTGGATCTCGAGATACCTGAAACTATTTCTACGACTGTATTCGGTGGAGAATTTCAAGGCCTTCCTACGTCAAATTATGATTAGCCAATCTATGAGTGACACACATTGCGATGTGAATCACAGGCGAGCCGTCGACTAGCAAGGCACAGCGAATGGTTGATAGTGGCTCTAGCTCAACTAGAGAAAACTAATAATACAAGAAAAGAATATTCGGCGGTGATTGCTTTAGTTGGAGTTGACATTGATGGTGTAGGCAAAGGTCTTGAGGAGAGCGTTGGTACCTAGTAATCGCGTTAGGATGAATAAACAATTTTAAAACCTCTAGTCAGTGACTTACCCTCGAAAGGCTCAGTACCAGCCTGGAGGCTGGTGACAACAGACTCCTTGCTAACACCCTGGTTGGAAGTAAGGTACTTGTAGAACTCGTTGAGATCACCCTCGAAGTTGCCAATGTTCTTCTCAGCGACGAAAGAGAAGACAATGACACCGTCGTTGGTACCCTTGAAGAGCTTCCAGTTGCTGCCGAGAAGGTTGACGGTGGCGAGAGGCGTGCTGCCAGTCTCGCTGATGGGGCCAGCGCCGCCGTAGGATCCAACCCAGACCATGATCTCGTACTGGTTCTTGGCTCCGACGGAGGGAGCAAGCCAGAGGTCGTAAGAGACGTTGGAGATCATGTTGGTGCCGGTGTAGCTAGGTATACGTGAGTAAGGCGTTGATGAGTGCTTAGACAGCGTACATACCGCCAGGTCCACTTGGAGGGAATGGACTTGATCTGAGAAAGCTTCTTGTTGACCTTCTCAAGAGCAACATTGGCATAGGACTTGACCTGACCCTGACCGCCAGCCCAGCTCCACTCAGTAGACCAGGCAAAGGAGTTGCCAGAGTTAACCTTGTCGAAAGTAGTGCACTGGTGACCGCTGGTGGCAGATCCAGAGCCCCAGTTGTTGTGGTAGACGGTGTATCCGTTGGTCTGGAGGCTGCCGAAAGCGTCGCACCAGGTCTGGGCACGCTTGTCAAGAGTGGTGGGAGTGCCAGTAGGAGAGGCGGTGGCCGAGACGGCGAGAAGGGCCGAGACGAAGAAAGAAGTCAGCTGCATTTTGAAAAGAGGTATAGATACGATATTGGAAAAAGTGGCCTAGGGAATGTATGGGGTTGGTATGGAAAGAAGAATATATATATGTATACAAATTAGTATGAAAGAAAACGAAGTACAGAATGGATTTTCTAGAAACATCGGAACCTGGCACCCAGGAAAGAAGTTACTTACTTTATAGGTAGTCCTCATCATAGCGGAATGGCATGTTCCGACTTTGCCATTTACAAAGCACGATGCTTCGGCCATTAAACCTCAAAGGAGTTTAGATCTTCCATTTGCGTCCCAGACGTGGTTCGGTTGCAACCTCAACCTGAAACAAGGGAAACCGAGTAGTTTGTCTTTCCCAAAGGGCCTAGCCACGGGCCTTTTTCTCTCTCTTTTTTACCAGGGAGTCATCCTTGTTTCCACCAATAGTCTGAGAGCTCGTATTGGCAGGATAGGTAGTTGTGCGTGTGTGTAGTAGATTGCTTTCCATGGGAGTGGATCGTTGGGTTCACCAAGGGGTCCTTGCTAGATCGCTCACTCAACCCACTCACTCCGAAGGCATGATTTGTTTTTGATTGCGTGGTCAAACTCTGTTTATCGTCTTGAAAGCAAATTCCTGCCGAATAATTATACCGATTTCAACTATTTATAGCCGATCTTGACAGTCAAATGCTCTGACATGTTCCCAAAACTTCTGAGCAACAGCCATCGTTCTTGTAGGTAGGTATGTATAGGTGCGATCTACTCTCGATTTTCCCCTTCTTTAAGCTTAATTAGCACCTCCGGCTCATTCTATTCCCAAATAATATTCACAATAGTTGTTCGATCTATTCTAGTAGTGATCTTCTTCCCATGACCACAGCGTTGCATTCTCCCCCGCAATTCTCGCCGCTGGGTATGAGATCGATTCTTCGAATAGGGTAGTTTACGGGTAAATGAGCCGATTACCTAGCTTCTTTTCTAGGTGGGCGGCTAAGTTACTATTGTGTAGTATCAAAGATGATATTCAAGGGTCTCTAGATCGTAGTGAATTTTACCCGTATCGCAATGGCATGCAAACTTTCCCCTTAACCGTCCGCTCTTGTCAAGTCTATTGAACATCATCAAACTCGATCTGGGATGATAGCTCAATGGCCCCTAACCCATGACTGCTAGATAGAGGAGTGTCAATACTAATGGAACTGTTATATGTACCAGCTAATCTTCTTACTACCGGTATTTCTTGTCAATGGTATGTATACGTTCATTTGATAACTCTTTATTCCCTCGACCGCGTCAAGGGTCCTTACCGAGTACGATTATAGAGAGCAACCGCAACAGCTGTTGTCTTAGGAGACCATAACGGCCCACGGGATATTGGAACCACATAAAAGATCTTTAAAGTGTATAGAATTGTCTGAGCGTCAAACAATAACTTGTTGTCCGCCACGACTTTTCTAACCCCATAGTGAGTAGCTTGATGCTGACCTTGTATGCAATTCACCACCACACCGAACGCCTGACAAGCTGCGCCCGGAAGGCCGAGCGACTTCGCGTCAGATATAGCTATATTTAGATTATGTTCTCGATCTGTAGTCTGCGATGCCATACGGAGTAGTGTAAATTTGAATTGAATTAAAGCAAAACTGCGGCTATAAGAGCTACGCCAATTTTAATTGATGATGTAGGAGGGATAGTGAGGGGGGTGGAGGGGCAGGGATCGCATCCTCGGCATTGAAGGGTCGGATTGAAGGAGCAACTAATTGCTGCATTGCGAATGAGAAGAACCAGTCGCTAACTGCTATACAAGAGGAAGATATAGTAAAATGGATATTAGAGCGTGAGAAAGGGCATCAGCCTGCTACGAAACCAGAAATCCACGACTTTGCGCAAACTATATCATCTCTAGCGGTCAAGTCAACTATCTCGGCAAGAACTGGGTCGATAGGTTCTTTTCCCGTCATCCAAATGTTCAACTAAAGCCATCACGGCTTATTTTGCAGCTAGGAAGACGGCTGTGACCGCAGAAAGACTGACGGATTACTATTGTGGCCTTGATACTATAATCAAGGAAAAGCTCGCTGGCACAGATCGAATCTATAACATTGATGAGACTGGGCTTCAAGAAAGGGAAACTCACAGCGGCATAGTCACCGGCACGATCCTTACGGCAGTTGCAGAGAAGATGCAGAGTGGTTCCACTGCTTGGATTACTATTCTTGAGACTATTTCTGCCTCTGGTCGTCGACTTATGCCGTGTGTGGTCTTCTCCGGCGGAACTGTTTAAGGATAGTAGTTTCCTGAGGCTATTCCTAACTAGAAGTATATTGCAACGCATACTAGCTAGTCTAATGCTAAAATCCTCCTTATGTGGTTCGTAATAGTCTTCCTTCCCGAGATAAAGCAAGCAAATAAGTCCCTTTAGAGGATCTTAGTCCTTAACTAATATAAGAAGCATATAACAGGGGAATTCATGAAGAAGGCATGGTTTAATAAGGTCTGGCTTAGCTGGCTTCCTTCGCACTTATCACACCTCACACAGCCACTCGATGTGACTATCTTTGACCCGTTGAAGACATACTATCGCCAAGAGACACGAAATTAGGGGAGCTATATGGCAATATCACCACGACAGAAACAGCTCTTTATAATAGCTTATAAAGCAGCTTCGGAGAAAGCCTGTTGCCAGGAAAATATCTAGAAGGGATTTGAAGTCACTGGCATCTATCATATTGATGCTAGTAAGGGGTTACTAACGCTGAAGCCACAAGAGTTTCGTCGGCGCACAAAGCAAGCCCCTATAACACCCGAAAGACTACCTCAAGTCACAGATACACTCTAGTAAACACCTCATTCAAGTCAACAGATCGAAAAGCAGCTTCAATAAATCAATCCCGATGAAAATCGCATAGGTCGGGACCTTAGGAACATGCTTGTGAAGATCGAGAAGAGTGTTGACGAGAATAACCCAAGATCGGGCTGAGAAGAACATATTGGAGCTTAAAAGCGCCCTAGCTTCCAAACGGCGTCAGAAAAAGCGAAAAGATTCACTATCGGTTGAGGGGGACTTCTTCCCTAAGCATCTCAAAAAGAATTAAATTTGAGGCTATATTCGTTGCGTAATAATTGAATACTTTCAACTTGGTCTTTAGGATGTGATGCTCTCGTGGCTGTGCGGTGTGGGGGGAGGGGGGGGGGTTGTTCGGTGTGATGGTGAACTACGTTAGCTTATAGCGAAGGCAACACAGTTGTCATCACTTGGTAACATCTACATACAGAAACTTTATGCGCTACACGACAACAACAGATGGCTTACCAAGCCCATGCGGGGAAACGTAGTGACTGACATGTGGTTGGTTATGATCCTCTCAATGACAAGCACGCCCTTTGGCAGATTCATCGTTATAAACCATTGCCGCCGATCCCAAAATCACAGTCAAAACAAATCAAACATCACGGCTGCAATCACGATGCAACAAGACAACATCATCATCCGAGCCAGCTGTCTCTGCAAGTCCAACACCTTCACTTGCAGCCTTTCTCAATCCTCCCTCCCCCTGGCCGCCTCCGTATGCCACTGCAAATCATGTCGACACATGACGGGTAGTCTTTGCTTTGTTGTCACTACTTGGCCAAATAAGTCAGAAGACCTTTCAAAGCTTAGGAAGTACTCTTTTACCAAGAATTACGATAATTTCTCATGCGCGACGTGTTCGACGCAGTTGTTCAGTAGAGCTACTCGCCCAGGTAGCGATATCGAGGTTGTGACTGGCGCATTGGACAATGTGCCCGGGCTGATTGATTATGGGAGGCATATCTTTGTTGGTGATACCAAGGATGGAGGATGTTCTCTGTGGTTTCGGTCCGGATCTGCCGGTCATGCTATCAAACGCTGGGAGGAACACCCGGACCAAAGTCGAGAGCTGCCCAGCTCTTGGCCTGAGTCTGCTGCTGCAGAACCAGCATCTTTGGCTCCATCTGACTTGACTCCCCTGTGGTGTCACTGCAAAGGAGTTCAGCTGCAGGTCAAGCCTGGGTCTGATCTATCAACAACGAGCCAGATGAGCCCAAAGCATCCAAATGTCAAAGATGGCAAATACATAACCGAGCTAGACGCTTGCGACTCTTGTCGATTATCCCTCGGTTCCGATATCATCTACTGGGCATTTGTACCAGTCGACCAAGTCCTTCTCCACGGCGTAGCTTTTGAAAACATCACCGAGTTGCAGAAAGCTGTCGAGGATGAGTCTCAAGGTACAGGGACACTCGCGGTATACTCAAGCTCTGAGAATGTCGTGCGGTATCACTGCTCCACATGCTCCGCGAGTATCTTTTACTCGCAGAAGGATCAACCAAAACAGTTGGATATTGCTGTTGGTGTTTTGGACCATTACACTGGTGCGCGGGCTGAGGGGTTGCTTGCGTGGGATTACTCTCAGGTTGGCTATGCGGAGGATACGCGTGGGGGATGGAGGGAGGAGTTGGTGAAAAGAGTGTTGGAGGAGGCGAAGACGTTAGGATGAAGGTCGAGAATGCCAACAATCTTCATATAGTGTGTGTGTCAGTTGTCGGGTCGATAACAGTGGCAGCTGGAAGTCGACAACGTTCGTGAGCATCTATTTTCCTCAGCCAGTAGTTGCTGGGTGTTCTATAGAACTATTCCCAATTCATTTTTACATGATCTGGTAGTTCAAATTGTACTGAGTTCAGTGACACAACGCGCAATATGTCAATGAAGGAGTGGCAACATTATATGGTAGAGATATGCCACATGAGAATACAAGAGGCATACGTCGTTACTCTCCAGGGTAGCTCAGCATATCAGAGATATTACACTCCACCTGTTACAGCATCCAACATAAACTCGGTAAATGTTTCCGGAGAGAATATGCTTTACAGACTAGGCCGGGGCTAAGTATAAACCTAGACCTGCCTCCAACGAAACTAGCATCTCCCCTGTAGGTCTCCCTTAAATCTAGGTCTATCCGACACGTTTTCGAATATCACGGAAGTGAAATAAGGATTAGACTTTTCTTCAAATCATTGAATAGTGCCCGAAATAGGAACAGGATACAAGGAATGCCGTTCAGCCTTTTGTTCCATCTCGATTTTGTCACCTCCGAGGAGGCGGTGATAGACCCTGGTCACCAACTGGCTCAACTTCATATCCCACACTGGATTGAGACCCTCTTCCCTGCTCAACATCCAGACTCCTCTTCGAGTGCAAATGACTGTCAGGTCTCGACAGCGGCCATGCATCGGCGTGAGATGATGTAGGTGTTGAGTTGTTCAGGTCGTCCGTAGACGAACGCATGTCTTTCCACATCCCATCAGGTTCCTCTTGGATCTCCCTCAACTCCATTCTATCCGTGCTCTTTGAGGTGATGTCGATGTGGTGGGGGTTGAGAGATGTGTGTTTTCTACTGACGTTGTTGGACCACGCTGTGCTTCGGCCCTCGGCTCCGGATCCAATTCGACGTGAAGTCAATGAGCTGTGGATGTCGCGGAGGATAGGGCGAAGAATGGGGATACACTGGACGATGATGGTGCCTGTGATTTCGGAAGAGTACCTTGTTACTGTTAGTACTTGACGTTGACTCGAAAACGAGGAGTAACTTACCACACTTGAGAGAGACCGTTCCGCCCTATTATCGTAGGATTAGTAGTGTAATATAAGAATGATAGGTAGTACTACTTACATATGTAATACTCGTCGCGCTCGTTGCCTCTATCTTTCCACCCAACACGTATGGCAGAAACAATAGCAACACTGTTCACCCGTCAGCAGACATTTCGCCGTACAGTCGCTGAAAGCTTACATCATTCCTAGACTCATGGTCAAGCAGAGCCCAATCTTTTCCATTCTGCGCATCTCGAGCGAGCGGGTGATGAGCCAGGGGAAGGTGGCAAAGACAAAATCCATAATGATGTTGTAGACTGGTGACATGTTAGTCGAGCTGGATAGTGGGGAGACAAAACAAGCATACCGTTTCCGCCCTCTTTGAAGTCATCGCGAAACTGCCATCCGATGCAAAAGTCCAGCCGGTACCAGTTCTGGTAATCATCCTTGCCGCAGACCTTGGCCCATTGGATAATAACTTTGGCGACCATCCAGATATTCATGGTGGCTATACAGAACCAGAGAAACCATTTCTGCCATTGGTTGCTCATCCTCAACAGCGTGACGGCAAAGGCTGTCTTTGTCAATGCCTGTCCGATTAATGTGCCGCAGGAGGAGATATTGATGAGGATGTGCATGCCGTCGTCCCAGTCTTGCGTCGAATCTTCGAGTACGTAACCGGTTCTGAATTCGTGAACGATGAGAGCGTTGTTCGCAGTTAAGATAACCTATTCGTCAAGTTAGGTATGTGGCATGGGTGGGACTATGCGTGAACATACCCATGATACCAACAGAATATAGTCATCATACCAAAGGCCGTGTCGTTTCGTGATCTTAACCCACAGCCTCAGGACGAGAAAGATGGTTGCACCCAAGTACAAAGACCACAAGCCAGCATTGAGTTCAACATAGGGCGAAACGAAGCCGTGGACCGCCTCTTGATCATCTCGAGGTTGTGAAGTCATCATCACATGCTGACGCAAAAGAGAGTCAAACAATGTCCAAGATTTGGATAAGGCAGAGAGAAAAAGAAGAAACAAAAAGGGGAATCCTACTAACAATGGGGGTCGGGGGCGGGAGAGGCAGAAGGTAAATACTAAATTAGGCGACAGACTCTCAGACCCTAGGCCTTGTACAACTTGTCACACGAGCCAGGTATCTCCCCGCGCTGTAATCCTTTCTTCCCCGGAACCCTCGTGAGGGGGGAGGTTAAAATGCATGTCTTGATGTCAGGGGTAGACGCGATTCCCGGTACCCACACGTTCCAAAACAGGCGTTGAGGAGGGAAGCGAGCCGGTGGTGAAGAGCCAAGAAGGGGAGGGAGCTCCGGGTGAGATGGAGAGCAGGACAAGCTCTTTAGTACAAGCATGAGACAAGAACTTTGCATGGTCCTGAGGTGTTGGGTTGCAAGTGGCGTATTGGACCCTGGCATGGTAATGTTAGGGTGCGTTTCCGATACGTGGTAGAATTTTCGTCCACTAGGCCCCCTTGCTGGGTTGCCATTTCAGATCATATGGTTGTCCCAGTTAAATATGGCTGCTGATGCCCGACTGTGAAGAATGGCATGTGCGCGTCTCCTCGATTGAGTTGACCATACTCATGCTGCTGCCAACTAATGCATGATTTCATTGCCTAGCTACCACTAGCTTGGAAACCGATCAATTGAAATAGACTTGGCTATTCCAAGAAGTCATACACAATAGTCAAATCGAGTCCTTCCGATCCAGAATGAAGTTTATGACCGTCAATGGTGCCAAATCATCACGTCCTGTCAATACCAGAGAATAACTTTACTATCGGCGCGCGGCGCCGTGACATCACACGACTAAGCTTCAAAGTCCTTGCTTTTTACTACTGGTCTAATTAAATGTTGGCTACGGAGTACAGGCTAGAACTTGGTGGAGATGCCAGAGAATGAATGACGAAATGATGAAGCTAGCAAAGACTTAAAAGAGTGATGAACCAAATCAAGAAGAAATCATCTCTTTCCATTGTTAAACTTCCCAAGATTCACCCTGTCAGACAATTGTCCAAATGCCTCTTCCGAAATTCCAGACAAACACACCCCTCGATGCCTCCTTTGACAAGGACATGCGCGACACACATCTCGTCTACGATTACAACGCCAAAGACTCCAACGGTAATCCAGAGAAATGGCGCTACGAGGTCTGGTTCTTCTCTCAAGACCGTGTCGTCTACGCCATCCACGGCGGCCCCATGGCCGGCCGCACCAACTACCAGACAGCAGCCTACCAATGCGTCCGCGCTGGCGAGATCTGGCAGGTCAACTGGCTGGAGGAGACGGGGACGATTGTATCTCTGGTTTATGACATCACCAACCAAACTGTAAACACGTTGCTGGCTTTCTCAAAGGGACACTGGGAGAATGCTGAAGAGGCCCATGGCGATAAGAGGAACGAGTATGACTTGGAGCGCTGGAGAGGTCTTGCGTTGCTGGGTAAGCAGACGGATCGGTTTATGTTGACGGAGCAGGCGGATATTGTGAAGGTGTTCAAGGGGAAAGGGGATCTTGTGCCTATATCAGGTGATGATCCGACCTTTTGAGAGATTTGCTGTTCAATACACGGGTTTCTACATGCCGGTGAGAGAACATGCGAAGACGTTTGATCATGTAGGTTATTTTCATCTCTGAGCCAATAGTTATGAAGAAACCAGGAGAAACATATATGCTCGTGATATAGCTTGTCACCTCGGATGTCCACTACAGCTGTAAAGAGGGGACTTTGACTTTTAGCATTTTGGGAGGGATGTCAGACAACCTAGACATGTCTGTGATATTCGTCGTAACTAATGGCATATTCACTGTTGGAACATGATTGACATAAGGTTATTGTATCGAACGTCAAATCCACCACTACGGTTCCGGTCTCAACGCTCAGATTCTTCTAGACGCATTCCGAGACATTGCCGAAGATTTATACCTTCTACGAATTGACAGATCTCTGGAGAACTCGTTGCGAAAGCTGTTGTTGTTTGGTTGGACTTAGGATCGGAGACTGCTTGGAGTGTTAAGGATGCTTAGAAGGATCGAGGAGATTGGAAGGTCAAAACTGGTAGTCTGGTACGAGTCATGCTACTGTCACGATGCGAGCTGCTTGATTATGGCCAACTCAGGTTACTCTATATATCGTGTACTAAGCTTCCTTGCATTGTGGTATTAACGATACATGCTATTTTATCAAGCTCACCGACGTTGTTGTCTCATTCATCCTCGAGTCAAATTATCGCGTATCGCACTACCTACCAGTCGTCTTATTTCCCCCAATGCCTAGAGTGGGCCACCACATGATCGCCACCCTGGGTAATCGCCGCCCCGGGTAATCGCAACCCCGGGTTATCGCCATATCACCAGATGTCTCTGTCAAATGTGAGAATGTGCACTGATTGTCTCTGTTCTTCTTCTTGGATTATCTTAGGAAAGTCCGTCCTTATATACCTAAGATATCTCTTCTATTTAGGTATGACTTTGCATATCTCCGGGAAGGTCATATCTCGGTCCTGTCTTTTGCATATGCACGATCTAGTGTCATAGATCTTAAGTGCATGCTGCTGACAAGAAGTTAGGTACTTCATTAAGTTGCAATAGATTAGGTCCCGGCCGTGGGATCTTTCACTCCAGTGCGTCTACGATAACCCGGCGATAGCCCCTTTCGGCATAGCTGACAAAAGTGAAGCCCTTCACTTTTGACAGTCTCTCACCCCGCACGAGGTTCAGATGGAATTGATTCTCAATAATTCTAATAATTAATTACACCTTTTTACTATCCCAGAAGAGTGTGATTGGTTCGGATACAACAATTCTCGCAATTAATTAAATACCTACCATTGCGTGCTCCAAATTGGCTTAAAGCTTTGCTATATCTCCTGAGTGCATAAAAAGCTGCAACCCGTACCTCGCCCCACTTCTCCCCTCTGATGATGAGAGTACGAGCGGGGTAACTTATCAAAAGTTTGATCCGTAAATCTGAGCCCGCCAAAACACCACTAAAGAGCCCTAAAGCATTTTAATCTTAACAATGAGTACTCACTTGAATCCACGAGAGGGATATACGATTAACGTGTATGACGACAATAGCTTCGTCAAAGAGGAGCACAGCTATAAGCTGTGGCCGGATGACCCGACCCAGGCCGCGGTTTTTCCGGCTGAAAGGACCGCGGCACCAACTTCAAGCCTTTCCACGTAGAAACATGCAACTTTCAAATCAGCACACTGCCACCAACGCCTCTGCAACTATTCCAGTTTTTCCTACCTTTATTACTCGTTGAGAAATGGGTTGTTTATACCCAGAGCTGGATCTCATGGCTCAAAGCTAACGGCATCGTTGATAGCTAGAAGAAGCCGATGGGCCGGACCTTAAAGCTGCGATGTCACGATCTGGTCATGATCACGTGACAGTTCACATGACAGACACGTTACAATCTCCGCGATGGAAGAATCAGGAATCATGATAGATTCAACTTACCCGTCAACAGTTGACGCAAGCGACCCAGAAAAGATCAACAAGTGACCCAGCAAGTTACAAAACAATGACGATTTCAATAGCAGCCAGTGAGAGATATCAAGTATATAGGAGCACACTTATTAGCACTAGATACCGCAAACCAGGATCGTTACATGCGAGATTGGGAAGGAACAACCGCCTCAGAGATATATGTGCTAATTGGAGTACTAATCTACATAGGTATATATAAATAAAGGTCTATTAGAAGCTATTGGCAAGTGCTATAGCCCGGTCAGTAACACCCTAAACACTTATTTATCAAGGTTATGCCATACACTATGTTTTAACTCCTATATCGCACCTTCGTCCCTTTGACTACACCAAGGTTGATAAGACCGGGCCCCTTGAGAAGGTTTTCTAAGGTATTAATAAGTGGTCTGAGCATATATAAGCAGTGTTATTATAGATCTTTACTCCCGTGTCTTCTCTTGCTATAGATGAGTATATGGTCCGCTTTATAGGTAAGTCTGACGAGACAACGACTATTAAGAGCAAGGTAATTCCCGTGGGCTTCTTTATTTGTTGGCTATGGCATATCAAAGACTCACAACACGGCGTCGTATGCGTTGAAATCACATTACGGAAGACATTTACACAAGGTCGGCCAAGCAAGCGACGCAGGGGCCCGGCCAAGACCGCAAGGAAGACCCCTGACACAGAAGAAGAGCCTGCATCCCTGAATTCGACCCAGGCTGTCATCGTTGCCCTCGCAAATATGCTGCCAAAAGCGACATATCACGTCTTCATAGACAACCTATTCTCGTTAAATCTCTTTCGAAGTCTTCGCAACCATGGCTACGGGGCTACAGGCATGGCACGCAAGAACTGCGGTATCCATCAGGAATTGCGCAGGATAAGACCGATGACGGCAAAGTCAAAGAGCTACATGTATAACCAGATTAAGGTAATCACGACTCCTAACAACAAGGTACGAGACTAAGACATTATTCTATAAGAAATCCTTATTAATCTGTCGTCATGCCGTACCCCTAGGTTAACCAGATCGTGTGGAAAGACAACAGGCTTATATTATTTCTGACTACTGTGTTTACCGGCGCCGATGATGAGCGTGGCACTAGGAAGAGGAAGAGGCCGTCGTTAATAACGTTAGAAGCCAAGCCAATACGCCGCTTTTTCGGTGACAAAGCCATCAAGATAATAAATATACCGACAGTGGCTGCTGCGTATAATAACGAGATAAACCACGTTAACTGAGGTAACTAGCTGCGGTCATACTATGCATACAATCATCCCCTACGCTGGGGTGCTTAGCAGGCACTTTGCTGGACCTTCTTCCTCAACATGACCCTCGTCAACAGCTATATTGCTTAGCTACACAGTTCTAAGCTAGAGTGGAAGACATATACGAATCACAGGGAGTGGCGAGAGCGCATTTACAACGAATTATTCAA
>JABFEV010001520.1:0-13244 GCA_013618395.1 Fusarium domesticum
TATGGTGCTAGAGAGTGCATTAGATAGTTGGCAGATAGCCGATATCGAATTGCAGAGGCTTTGTGATGGCTGTCATTTTTCAAGTGCGACAATGGTCGAGAGGGTGTCGGATGAGGCAGATGGCCGCACATGGCCTCTTTTACCACGTCAGGTTCGAAGGAGACTGTAGGTACGTTTGCAGACCTGCCATGCCATGCCATGCCATGTCATGCCATGGATGCTTGCTTATTACAGATCTCATGCGTGGATCTCAATTGTCCCTGAAGCTTATGCTCTGAGTTCTTCGGCACCAAGCCACGCTGTAGTACACGACGGTTAAAAACAAATATTGATAGAATGTGTGCGTTTGATCCAAGCCGGTTTTCCTTCTCCCGTTCCTATTGAAATGCCAGGGAAATATGATGCCATGACCTGGGCAAGGTTTTAACATCGTCCAGGAGGCGGGGATGTAAGCTGCAGGTATTTATGATGCGCATATACGTGACAGGATGTGCGTGGAATGATCAACATAGAAAGGATCGGTTAGTATGTATATACGTAGATCAGGTAGTAGTGATTGTCTGGAAATTTTTCTTTTGTTCTCTTCACAGCTTCCTACAAGATAACTTGACATGCCCTGTCCTTTTCTTGATTCATGGCCAGAAGTAGAGCGAAGAGGCACGGGTGGGAGTGGGTGAAAAAAGAGGGATAGATGGACCGGGAAGAGTCGCGGTAGGCATTCGGCTTGAGGTCGGTAATCGAAAGGTTGGAGGAACATCACGCAGGGTCATGGACAGAGAGGAGACGGAGGTTGGCCGTATCATGGTGTGATTTTGGGACAAAATGTGGAAGCGGGTGGGCAATCGCGGGGATCCAATCCAGTGTGGATTAGAAGAGGTTGACTAGGAATAGGTAGTCGATCCATGTGGGTTGAGTGTATCCCCATGATACCTAGCTGTTAGTTGTCTGAATGCAACTAGCATAAACAAGATGAGAGTGGCCAGGATATGCTGGTTGATGGCTGGACGACCTTTGCCTACAAAGGTCCGTAACATTGAGGGTTTCGTTTCGTTTAGGAGACGAAGTGCCAGTTTCAACTTCCAAGGCTCATGGGTTTCCCAGGCCATGTGGATGATGGCTGGGAGTAGCTAGCCATGCTATTGACGGTTAGTGAGGAGAGCACAATAGAATTGCACCTGACAGTTCTCTGCATGCATCCCCGAAAGATTGAGCAATGAGTACTTCATCCTCTGCCTATTCATCTGTCTGTACAGTATCGCATGTAACTGCAAGTGAGATTGCATGCGTCGGAAAGATTAAAGGAAACAAGGGGGAAGAGATCTCGCTTGAGATTAACTCTGGCGGCACAGACCAGGTTACCTTTACATATGTATCCTGACTGTAACAATGATGATGACGCTGATGATGATGATGATGCTGATGATCGTGACGGGGGTTAAATGATGGATCGTGACTTTTCTATTCGCTTGTTGAGTTATCGACTTCGGGTATCTAGAGTCAGTATCTTCTTGACACATCAAGAATCGTCGCTGATTGTCCTTTAAAGAGAAGAGAAGAATGGAAAATAAACGGGGGATTATGTCAGATGACAACGTTACAAGACGCTCGCACCCAGTTCTGGTAAAGGGAAGAGTGTGGCATCACGTGAACTCGCGTCTGAAGGGGGGCAAGCATACACGAGTCAATGACAAATGACGTGACATTCCTGGCTCGCACGCGTCCAAGCGCCTAAAAGACTGACTGACGACAAAAGTAGAGGAATGCTGTGCCTGTTGAGATGTTTACGGGTGCAGACAAAGGTGGCATGAGACTTGGAATCATTACATCCTCGTGACTTTGACGTTGTACCAAGTCTGATGTTCTTTTCTCATCACTTGCCACCACTATACCAGTCAGGAAGAGCAATGAGAATTTAACAGCAGTCAACAAACAATATCCTGGCTTGCAGGCATCCACGTCCACTATTCACCCTCAAGAAAGTGAAAAAAGAAAAAAGAAAAAGGAAAAAAGAAAAAAGAAAAAAAGGACAAGAAAAGAATGCCTCCTCCAAACTTCCCCCTATCCAAAGCAGCTGCCCCTCTCCACGGCGCCTCCTTCGACCCATGGAACTCCTCCTCCACCGGCCACCAGCGTCCTGAGAATCGTCCCGGCACTGGCTGGCGCGAGTCCCGCAACCGTAAGCTCAACAGCCAGTTCCGCGGCGGCTTGTCAGGCGGCGAGCGACTGAGTGACACCTGGGGCGCCGGGTCAGAGGACTACGATGAAAAGCACAAGGTGCTCATACCAAAGGTTGTCAGGGAGCGCGCTCAGAGGAGTATCAGGGACATGCTCGTTCAACCGGGCAAGATGAGAGAGTCTCTAGAGGCCACAGGCGAGGTCAAGAATGGGGATACCAAGCATGCAGCTGAACAGAAACGCACACACGACCATGGGCAAGAGCAGCACGACACGACCAAGTCCAACCGTAGGGGCGTCTTTGACGGCGTCGTCGTCTACGTCAACGGGAGCACCTTTCCCCTCATATCAGATCACAAGCTCAAACACCTACTCACTGAGCATGGGGGCCACATATCGCTGCACCTCGGCCGCCGGCGCGTCACCCACGTCATCTTGGGACGCCCGGCTGGCGGACACGCAGCGGGTGCGGGCGGCGGACTCGCGAGTAGCAAGCTGGACAGGGAGATCCGCAAGATCGGGGGCTGCGGCGTCAAGTTTGTCGGCGCCGAGTGGTATGTGCCCGCGGGCTCTTGTCGACCCAAGATGTTGCACCTCTTGCTAATGCTGTTTACTAGGGTGCTGGAGAGCCTCAAAGAAGGGAAGCGTTTACCCGAGGCTCGATTCTCCAACGTGAAGATTGCTCCAAAGGCCCAAGGCAGTGTGCATGACCTGTTCACTAGGTCTGAATCGAGATGAAATCTCTCGCTGCACGACACTTTTCCTTTCTCTTTCATTGTCCGCGGGAGTTTCTGGATGGTGGACGTTGTGATGTTGGATAATTACCGCATCTTGCATTTAAAATCACACAGAGGGGGAGTACAAGGTCATGTTTCTTAAAACGGCGTTGGGAGTTGATGAAGAAAGAAACGCGTTGTCAATAGAAGGTTCCAGGCCTTGAGGGTCCGGAAAGTCTAGGCGGCAATACATTCGGTTACACGTCCTCACGGACACGGTGGGGGCCCTTCGTTTCTTCTTTGTTATTATTGTTTCTACTTATTCCTTGATACTTGTGAGCTCTTGTGATCCTCCTCCAGATCTCTGTCATGCAAGGGAGTGACTCGTCCACCATATCCCAGTCACACCGCATCGTACAAAGCAGCAACAACAGAATCCAAGGATCCCTCCGGTCCACATCCTCCTTTGTTCACCCAAACTCTGAACCTCTCCCCCCTTTTCAATCTCTCTCCGTATCACAACGCCCCCCCTCCTTGCGTGACTCTCTTCCCTCGTACAACGAAAAAAAGCTCAAACCCGACCTTGTCAATTCGGTCACTTGCGTGTAACTTACCAGACGGTGGTTGTAAGACGAATACGGGCGGGTGGAGGAGTGTGTAGATACAGAATCGGGAGGTCACGGGAGTTGGAATATTGAACACTTCTATCTGCCTTTACTGAGGATGAGTACGTGTTGTGTATCACGTAGCAGAATCAACGGTCATGCTCGACCCAGAAATCTCTTCAAGGTCCTGGGGAGCTCATAATTCATCTATCATCATCTGAAGAGTGCTCCAGCAAAGAATCACGACCATTTATATAGACATCCCTACTCAAGTAATTCAAGTGTGCCTTCGATATTGAACTAAACGGAGAGACAACCTTTCAGCCTTGAAATAACAACGCTATACAAAGAAAAGTGGCCAAGATATCTTCCTTAGACTTTCTCTCCATACAGCTCTGTCTGTCTTCATATCCATCGACAGTCTCCTAATCGTCTTCAACTGGTACTCTATACCAGAGCTTATCATGCCAGTCAATGCTACTCACACCTTACAGACGAGCCTTGACCATATCCTCTGCCTCACCATTCGCAACTGCGGCATGTTGGAAATATTCTCCAATCTTAGCTCGAGCAATTTCCACTGTGGACGCATCTTCGATGGTACTTGGTATTGCTACTTCCTTGGCAAGCTCTCCCCGAGAAGCGTTCTCGATCATGTCCCGCAGTACACGTCGCAGCATCTTTCCCGAGCGCGTCTTTGGTATCATAGACTCGCCCTGTACGATACCGCCCAGGGTTGCGATAGCACCCACCTGTCCACGCACCAGCTTTTGGATCTCGGCCGAGATCTGTTTGTCCGGTACTGCTGAAGTTGGGTGATCTGGTTCTGAAAGGGTTATAAACGCAAATGGCAGTTGACCCTTGAGGGAGTCAGGAATACCAACTACACAGGACTCTGCAACGAGGGGATGGGTGGAAATAGCCTGTTCGATGGATCCTGTTTCGTTGTTAGCATGTCGTGGCCATGAAAGGGGGAAGGGATGAGTACTTACCACTTGACAACCGATGTGCACTCACATTAAGCACATCGTCACTTCGAGCCATGACGTGTATATAGCCTTGCTGATCGATCCATCCTAAGTCCCCCGTGTCCATCCATTGGCCTTTGAACCTTTCCAAGTAGCCCCTGTAAAATCGTTCTTCATCTTGCCAGAGTGTTCGGAAACCCGTTGGAGCTAGCGGCAGAGCCAAAACGATATTTCCCATAGAACCCTTCTCGACTTCGATGCCCTCATTGTCCACAATGCGGACGTCGAAGCCAGGCATAGCTTTGCCGGCGCTGCCTGGCTTCAGGTGAGGCGGTGGGTGGTCTCGAACATTCGTCTTTCGGTGCTTTCCAGTGTGCGGTGCGAGTGCCCGGCCAGTAATAGGAGAGCCGACTTCAGTGGACCACCAATTATCGACAACGTGTGCGTTCGGGGCACCATGCTTCGCCAGCAGTTGCTGGTATGTGTCGATCAGGGTGGGTTCACATCGCTCACCGGCAAGAAACAGTGCCTTGAGACTTTTGAGACCACCTCGTTTACCGATATCGTCAAACAACCTGTCTCCTGGATCGTCACGTTTGATGGCTCGCAGAGCTGTGGGTGCAGTGAACATGGTGTTGACTTTGTATTCCTCCACAACTCGCCAGAAGCTCGAAGCATCGGGGACCGTTGGTTTGCCCTCAAACAAGACAGTTGCGGCCCCTGTCAGTAGGGGGCCATAGACGATGTAAGAGTGACCAACAATCCAACCGATGTCGGACGCAGTAAAGGAGACGCAGCCTGGTCCATGGATGTTGAAGAGATAGCTGATGGAGAGATGCAAGCCAACAGCGTGGCCGCCAGCATCACGGAGTACACCCTTGGGAGTACCAGTAGTGCCAGAAGTATGAATGATGTACACAGGGTCGGTACTCTTGACAGGAACACACTCAGCCTTAACACCGCGGCGTCGAGCACCACTGACAAGACTCTGCCAGTCTAGTTGGCTAGCCGAGCGGTTGTCATAGGCCCATGGAAGTTGTTCTCGCTGCCAAATGATAGTCTTCGAGGGCTTATGAGTGGACAGTTCCATGGCCGCCTCTACCAATGGCCGATACGCGATAGGTGGTTTATTGCCGTCGATACCACATGAAGCCGTCAGTAGAGCGACGGGTTTGCAGGAGTCGATACGCTGAGCCAATGCGTTGGGAGCAAAGCCTCCAAAGACAATTGAATGGATTGCACCGAGTCTGTTGATGGCAAGGATGCCTATCAATGCGGATGGTATCATGGGCACTAATCAAGGGTCAATCATCATGTCTCTTGCAGACGTAGAACCTGGAGGCATGACTCACTGTAGAGCATGACGACGTCGCCCTTGCCGACACCTTGCTCTCTCAGGACGCCGGCGAGTGTCTCGACTTCTCCGAGCAGTTGTCTATACGTATACTTTTCCTTGGTCTTTGTTACTGGGCTATCAAAGAAGACGGCTGGAGAGTCACCATGGCCGTCAAGAACATGTCGATCGACACAGTTGTAGCATGTCGAGATTTCGCCGTCTGGGAACCACTCCCAGCTGTCATGAGTGATGCCATTTTTCAACGTCTTCTGGGACATTCGTATTGTTGAGGAAAAGGGCTTATGCCAATGAAGGTGTTCTGCCTGGTGACGCCAGAAGTCGTTGGGGTTCTCGAGACTGTGCTGCAGCACCTCGTCCTGCACGTGTTGAATGCTATTGTCGGACAAGGCTGCTTGACTTGGGCCATGTTTCTGAAGGTCCTGTTGCACTTGAGATGTATACCACCGGCTCTCCGAACAGGTCCTAGATTTGGACATTGTTAACGAGAATAACGATGAGTGACGGAGAAGGTAGCCGGAAGCGAAGATGGGAGGGTATAGTAAGCCACTATGGGAGTATGAAAGAGCAAAGGCCTTCTGAACAACTCGTCTCGACCTCCATGGCATCACCGTCAACCAGAGTGCCGCCAAGGTACTCTGGTTTTAGATATGTGCGGCTACGGGGTTTCTCGGCTTCGATGCCGTTAGTTGGAGGTGCGGGTCAAGGGAGTATGTGAATCTAAGAAGGAACCAGGGCGATAACGGTGGATGAGTGGAGATGAGCTGAATTGAAGTTCAGCGACTTGATGTGTATCGAGTATATGGTAGGTAGTAGTAATGAAAGAACTGGAGCCGAGATATGGATGATTGAGGATGATTGGGTTGAGTGTTGGTTGGGTCGACAGAAAGGCAGTGGAGGAACAAAGAATTGATGTCCAGCGTTCTTCCCTTCTCTTCCCCTCCAGCTCATGTTGCTCGGCTCGTTTGACGATTACCCTTGGTAAAGAGGCTCCTTCCCGTTCGCTGTGACGGCTACGCTTACCTATGAGCAGGCAAGGTAGGTTGTTATGGAAGCTCGGCCAGCCTATGAGGTTGCTGTCTAGGGTCGCGGGGCAATCCCCCCGCATTCCAACTTTCCCTCTTGGGTCAGCTTGCTTCCGTTCACCCTTTGTCCGGTAGCTGGAGCACGGTGACGTTTGCCGACCCGGTAAACAATCCGAGGGCCGGCCACGGAAAGTGTCGTGGAAAGCATGGACAGTGTTAATTAAATGATAGATGAAGCTGCTTGATTCCGGCGGACTACCTACCCGACGTCCAAGCTGAGATTGTTCACGGCGATAATCCGGAGGTGTTCGGCATTCCAGTTATTTCGAGTCTGGCCCTGGTTTTTGTTATCATGGTTCAATCGATTACCAGTTGTTGCATGGCCATTGGTTTGATTGTGGCATTGGCTTCTGAGCTTGAGTCGTCTATGCATGCAACGGTGATCCCGCTGGGCTATTTTAGTTATAAAAAAGGCGACACTTGGTCTTGGGACCGAATGGAGGAAGTACCACTTGATTGCTTGACTTTATGGAATAGGTGCTGGATGTTGTTGAACCGCCTATAGATTCGGCGCTCTTTGGAGTCGAACAGACTGAGATCGAGCTTGACTTGCGCCATAAATGAGGCGCAGCAAGCGCTTCAATTGGATTTTTGAATCAAATTGGGGCTGGTATCTCTCATGCTCTAAAACTAGGGGATCCTGTGGGTCATGTCTTGAAATCTGCAGGGTAAGTCAATCATCCATCCATCTTGAAATTCCGACTTTACAACCATGAGTCAGTCTACAGTGATCCTCTAATGGCAATGATGATTCTAGTGTAGATGAGTGAAAATGAGTGCTCCTAAGGGTTGTAATCGCGATTGAACAAAAGGCTTAGTGAGGAGATGCACCAACTCTTCACTCGTATTACTTCATGAGGCGTATATACGGACGATAATCAGTGGTCCCGAGGTTACTACATTCAACAAGCCTTGCGTACGAGGAAGACGCACCAAACGTCTAGTTCCTCGTATTATAATCACAAGAGATGTGTCTTTCTCGCCGCAGCCTCCAAACAACCATCGTCCCACCAAAGCGAGAATCTTCATTACTAGACACATTCCTCATCAAGTCACGCAAAGACTCTTACCAGAACGAGAACAATTCCACCTCATTCATCCCCCGTTAAGCCTCCCAGCTAAACAAGCCGTGTATGGTGAAGCAACTCGAACCTGGATAATATCAATTATGCCACACCCCCTACAGAACGAAGTGAGCCCATTTCCCACCGGCTTCATTAAGAAGGCCTGGTTGAGATAACACTATCGCATCGCAGTCACCGCAATTTCACTAAGACAACCCCCGCTGTCTCGACGCTTCGACGCCGCTTCCATTGTCTGTCGGCCTCACACAGACTGCGCCCCAATATAATGGGTTGATATCAAATGGTATTTCAGCGAGCACCCAAAAACCGGGTCGACGGCTAGATCTAACTGGATGAACAATGACCTTTTGTCGCTCTCATTCTCTCAGCGGTGTTTATCTGATACAAAGCCAAAGGTCTGTCTCACGGCACTTGTTTCGACAGACATTCCAGAAAGAAAAGTGAGGAAAGAATGTTAAAAGGTAGCCGGACCAAAATTGATCTCCCAGCAATGCTTGCTTTGCCTTCACTATACAGTACAATGGTTTCACGAGGCTCGCAACAACATTATAAGCCATCTTGACAAGAGACCATTAACAAGCCCAGCTGTGTGAGTAAATACACTCCCTGATCCCATCCCAAGTCGGAGAACCTCAGTAAAAGATCAGAGAGCTTCCGACGAAAATAGGTGTAAAAGAAACATTGAAAGTTGTCGCGAGAGAAGAGAAGATTTTTCGAAGGCAGGTAATGCGTCTCTTGAAAATTGAATGATGACGATTCGTGACACAAAGATCCAAAGCAAAAATCGTCCCATTTGATGCTCTAAAGCAAAGAAAAACACATTATATTCCCAGCCCCCGAAAAAGACCGCACACACAAAGTTATAGGTGAGCTCCTTTCGAACACCGAGACAAAAACAAATACAAGAGTATGTCTCAACCCTGCAAAGCGTGGCCATCATTAGACAAGACTCCATAGAGCAGTGCAGAAGTATACCGGTTCTCCGCGTTGTATGTTCATATCCCAAAAAAGTCTATACATCCCGAGTGTAAAATCGCTTGCATCCCCGATTCGAAATAAACCAACAGACTGACTCTCCCACAAAGCACTTTTACCAGCACGAGGGCTGGAAAAGGCTACCACGTAGATTAGATATTACCGCACATAGGAAATCGTAGGTAGGACGTGGGCGGCGAGGTGCGCTAGTTGCCAATTTACAGGAAAGCAGCGAGACCGACAAGACCGGCGAGGCCGGCGCCGGAGAGGGCAGCGACCTTACCGGCACCAGCCGTGGGGACGGACTCGGGAGCAGTGGGAGTGGCAGCAGGCTCCTCAGGCTTGCCGGGCTTGCCAGTAGGGACGACGGGCACGAAGGTAGAGTTACCACCGTGGACGGGGGTAGAAGCGGGGCTTTTGAAGATGTTAGTTTTATGATTCTTCTCATCAAGATGTGTAGGGGATCAACTTACCAGTCGTGGCAGACAACGGCGGAGCTGGTGATGACGGGCTTGGTGATGGTGCAAGGGCAGTCAGTGATGGTGAGGGTGGTGGCCTCGGTGACGGTGTAGGTCTTGCCGCCGTGAACGATCTCGGTGGGAGCGGGGCAGTAGGTGGTGTAGGCAGTGACAACCTCGGTGGTGTAGGTGACGTTGTTCTTGGCGTGGGCAGAGACACCAACGGCGGCAAGAGCGAGGACAGCAGCGAACTTCATTTTGACTGATTTGTTTTGTTTGGGGAGGGAGAAATTGTGGTAACTCGAAAGTTGATGAGGTTCGGAGAGTGCTTTAACGAATGAAATTGACTAAAAGTCAGGGTTTGGTAGCGAATGTGTGAGTGGGTGAGGAAGGAAAGAAGAGAAACATTCCTTGGGCTCTGGAAGACTCGAGCTTTATACAGGACGGACGACCTGTGAAAGACTGGGGGTTTACGAGAGAGAAGAGCAGGATAGGAGACCCGGCCGTTGATGGGATTAGCAACGGGGGTCCGTTGTGAAGGGGGAGGGGGTGCGTGGTGGGAGTGGGTGTTTGTTTGAGGTGCGTGGTGGAGGGGTGGGGCTACTCATCAGTCAGTGTCAATCGTGCTTGTGCCTTCTCTTTGGCATTGTTCTGTGGTGAAGGGTTGGACATGAGCTGGTCCACCAAAGCATGGACCCTGGAGCAGAGGCAAGGGTCGTTGTCAGTGAACATGGTCGAGTGCGAGTCCAGTGGAGATGGAAAAGGCCAGCAGTTTTGAGAGTCTTGACAGGGGATCACAGAGTCACAAGAAACAGATGGGGCGAGATAGGGTTCTTCTCCAATGGTTACAGTTATTATTACGTGACAGGGACATTGGACGAGAGAGAAATGATGTTGCATTTTAATATTGAGAAACTGAGATGGGGAGATAACCACTGGAAGGGAGGAATAGCTAGTTGTACTGTACAAAACAACCCAGTGAAGTTTCTACAACTAACAACTCAATTCGATGCATCTACGGAGTACCTCTTTACTAAAGGATGCATAGTTTCAAATAACCCCGGGATTTGGACGGAGTAATAGAGGCTGCATCAGAGCCAGAAATGTTCATAGTGAAACAAACAGTTCCAGGGGCAATGGACAAGGGAAAATATCATGATATAGAGCACGAGATTATCAAACCTTTTCGGCCACCGACGACTATTAGTTGTCTTATACTCACTTGATGGTTGTAGTAATGAGAAGAACCCTTGACCCAGTAGAACAACCAGTCAATGAGTAACATTGATACCCAGCGCCGAAGTAAGGGAACTCAGATGCGAGATTTGGCCTACGGATTGAGAGATTACAACCCCCGACTACTGGATGTGTCTTGCGCTCTGGCAAGACGTTACGAGCGACCTAGAAGACGGCGGACAGGGCTAGGAGAGAAAGATGAAGGGAAAAAAGAACCAAGACCCAGGGCCACAGCCGAAAAAAGAAGCCAAATAATAGGAGATGGACCAGCCAATGGTGCATGGATAATGGGGACAGTAGCACAAGTTTAGTAAGATTGAGACCAGGCGGGAAAAGGGAAAGATCAGGGAAAAAAAAACTGAGATTGTGAAAGTGCCACCCCCCTCCCAAATGGAGCCCTGTTTCTGTGATGCTACGAAGTTTGGTTGGTAGAAAAGGAAAGAAAACCCGAAATTAATCCCCCCATATTGCACGAGAGAATGACCCAAGCGCATGACCAAGCCGTGTTCCGCTTCCATATCGGTGGGTAGCTAATTTGCATTGAAGACGCGAGCTTGTTATTATTGCTGTTGTTGATTATTTGTTTACATATTTGCTTTCTCGCTCCAAGCTATTTATATGGTAGCTTATTATTATAAAATGCCACTGCTATTAATAAGCAATTCTAGCTGATGGTCGGAGATATTAACCTTATTAGAGAGGTAGATCCATTATGCCTGTGATGGCAGACACAGAAATAGAAGGATATGGACAGTCTAAAAGCAATCAAGCATCGACCAAGCACCAACAAGGTCCATGCCAACCATGTCTTATCTCATTGTCTGGATATGATAACCAAACATACAACTAGAAGCAGAGGCTGTGATGTCAATTGCCTTGACATCACAGTAATGGCATTGCCGCCTAGTATTTACAGTGCGTCGGCGTTGGCGTTGGCGTGGCGAAAACTTGCAGGTTGTACTATTTCTGGTTCATTATTATAAATAGTTTGTGATGATCAATGTGATAAAACATATAGACCTATAATTATCAGCGACCAGAGGTAGATTTCCACCGAGGCCCATTCATTCTTGGTTCGGTTGATTAGACTAAAAGCCTAATCGTTCCTCTGTAACAAAAGATTGCGCGTCGCTGATGATCTCCTCCCTCCCTACTTCCATCACCTAGATTGGTGAGGGAGATGTGATGAGTGTGGAAGGAAAGCGCCTGTGGAAAGGACCTAGCCTCTTGCACAACATTTATCCCACACTAGATGCTCACAATGTCCATGCCACCTAGGCTAAAAGCGCATCGTCCTGGCATAAAATGTGTACTAATGCAGGAACAACTGGTCTCCCGCACCTCTCTTTTCCGCAACCGCCATTGGACAGTTCTTTCAACCTGGGGTCTGCCGGCAAGCAAAACGCAGGAACAAATCAACGCTGTGAATTTGAATTGACCACCCAGCTATCGACAGCGGAAACCCTGCATCGGCACAATCAACCACACACAACGCTCTGGCCTTGGTTGCCACTCATCCAGTCGTGCTGAGTTGGCGGCCCGCCACAGCAGACAATGCGAACCATCAAATCATGCTGCAATGCCCAACCCTCCCATATTGTGGGGCAGAAGGCATGGGTAGACCCAGTAACACAACAGCATCGCTGCCAGACGCACGAGACGGGGGACATTGACAGGCCATGGCGTTGATCAGATGAGCCAATGCCAGCCGACGAGAAACTCTTATCCGAGCCTCTATCCATTGTCTGACTGGTCTGTGGCCTCGGGTGTAGGGGAAAAGAGAAGTGGAGGTGCACTGTAATAGCGTCGAGGAAGAGGCGAGAGCAGGATGGTAAGGGGAGCCTGGCTTCTGGGGAAGGGAATGAAATCTGGAAGCCTGGTGAGTGGAAAAACACCCCAACCATAGGTAAGTTAGCATCATGACTGTTGATAATCATTCATTGTCAGTTTTCCCACGCCGCAGAACATGACGCCTAAAGCGGCAACAAGTCTCATCGGAAGAGAACCCAGACTGTGGGAGGGCCTATTTGTTACATACCACATTACGAGTTGCTGGATGCCGCATCGATGCAACGAACGCCTCCTCGGTTGACCGACGCCACCTCGAGATGAGCGCCGCCGCTTTAAACTTCTTCACGTCAACCCTTGTGACGGTTCATATTACCACCATGGTCCATACGTTTCACCCCTGCAGTCCCAGTTCCTAGGCGCAAGGGTTTAAGTGGAAGCTTGGCTACGAAGCCTGCCATTATCGCCAGATTGTCGGTAAAGTGTAATTTACCATCAACCACTAGCGGCAAGACAGCTTCCCAAAGAGGTGAATCCTCTGGTCGAGGCGGGTAACACCTGTCGCCAGCGTCCAAGTTGACTTGGTGAGTGGTACGCACACGAGAGATTCCAACGTTGCATCTGCCCTTGAACTTACCCATGCCAGGCTGCCGCTTTTCTGCCACAGTGGCAAGTGTGAGACCCCTGATTACCCCGAGAGCCTTATCTTATTCCGAATTTTTGTGCGCTCGTCTGTTCGGGCTCAGCAATCGTTACTGCCATTTCCCCGTCTTGCCCCAGAAATTCGGCGATAAGACCC